>PVIU01005483.1:0-43530 GCA_004026605.1 Ondatra zibethicus | reverse complement strand
TGTGAGAGGACTTTTTTTTTTTTGATCCAGTCTATCTGGTGTTCTGTAAGCTTCTTGTATCTTCATAGGCATGTCTTTCTTAAGGTTGGGAAAGTTTTCTTCTATGATTTTGTTAAATATATTTTATGTGCCTTTGAGTTGACTTTCTTCTCCTTCTTCTATACCTATTATTCTAAGATTTGGCCTTTTTATGTTGTCCCATATTTCCTGGATATTTTGGGTTAAGCTTTTGTTAGATTTAATGTTTTCTTTAACTGATGAATCTATTTCCTCTATTTTATCTTCCGCACTTGAGATTCTCTCTTCCATTTCTTGTATTCTGTTGTTCGTACTTGCATTTGTGGTTCCTGTTCTTTTCCTCATCGTTTCTGTTTCTATAATTCCTTCTGTTTGTGTTTTCTTTATTTTTTCTACCTCAGTTTTCAAGACCTGAATAGTTTCTGTTATATGTTTGAGTGCTTTTCCTTGGTTTTCTTTAAGTGATTTGGTGATATCTTCCAATTTTTTTTTGTTTTTTCTTCCATTTCTTTAAGGTAATTTCTCAATTCATCTTTAATAATTTCAGTTATTCTCTTGTGGTTATTTTTTAGATCATTTTCTTCTGGGTCATCCATATTTCGTTGTTCCGGTCTTACTTTTGTAGGGAATAATTTTACATACATATATTAAGCCAAGTAAAGATAAGATTGCACAGAGTATGGATTATGTATATTATTCTGTTTCTTTGAAATTTTTGACTGCAGGGAGACATTTGATTCTGGGGAACAGCTAAGCTAAATGAACATAGATATTTTAAAGGTATCTTGACTTCAAAATTTGAGTCTAAATATATGTTGCTTTGGAAAAGACGTTCTGCTTTTGTGTCCACGGAAGATGAGAACCTGTGGGTTGCTTCTAGGCTAATGTGGTTGGAAGGAACAAGACCCCACTGAAAGGTCTCTGTGAACCCTAAAGATAATTGGACTATAGATAGCAAATATTGTTTATAAATGTTTATTTTCATTTAAGAGGGATTGATTATAAATGGTTAATGGTCACAGTCAATCACTTTCTAAATATAATAAGGGAGATATAATATAGGGATCAGTACTTTACATTAGTATGGATTTTGGTCTATGGATACAAATTTAAGGTCAGTTTTGTTACACTGTATTTATATTACTACTCTTGTTTAAGATATTGTGTTCATACAGCTCATTTAAAAATATGTATAATTTAAAAATACATATTAATAGTAATCTATAAGAGGCAAACTTTTATTCATGTTAGTGAGGTTTTCTAGATATATATAGATATATTTTTAGATATACAGAGATATATTCAGCTTCTAGATAATCTTTAACACTTCAAAGACCTGTGAAATGTGACATTTAAAATGTTTTAAGAATTTAGACTTAGCCGGGCGGTGGTGGCGCACGCCTTTAATCCCAGCACTTGGGAAGCAGAGGCAGGCAGATCTTTGTGAGTTCGAGGCCAGCCTGTCTACAAGAGCTAGTTCCAGGACAGGCTACAAAGCTACAGAGAAACCCTGTCTCGAAAAATGTCCCCCCCCCCCAAAAAAAAGAATTTAGACTTTTCTTGACAGTGAAACATGGCTGCCTCTGGCAACACCAATTATTTCAGAGAGGTTGATAGATATTGAAGAAGCTTATTATGGAATTTGCCTTCAGTTTAACAAGGCTAGTCATTTGGTCAAGAAACTGCTCTTGCCTGGACTGCTTGATGGTATGCTGTATGAACTGGACATATCGGACCCATAGAAGAGTGACTTCTAAACTTGCCAAGATTAGATGAGATGGTTCTTCAGGATTCACAGAGCGAACCACCAGACATTCTGAAGGATGCAAAAGAAAGCAACTGATGAACGTTGCCAGTCCAAGGCAGAACAGATCTTCAAATTTCATGCTTCACTAAAAAGTCTGCCAGATGGTCTGGACCTGTAAGCTGAAGATGGATGCCCTAATGTTACAGAAGAACTTTATGTGACAGTCCAGGCAGCGAGATATCTCTGTCAATTCTAGAGTTTTGGAAGTTGCTTACAATACACTTCCTGTTTACTTAGGTAATATTATATCCTTCTGGGGTCTTTTATGTAGTTGAAGACTAGATACTTTTTCCTTAGTTAAGATAGAGGATAAATTAGATATAGAGCTTAAACTCACAAATGTAAACTAGTTGATAGAATATTTTATTAAATTTTGCTAAATACAAACGGACTAAATATTTTTAATATGGTTCTTGCTTGATAACTGTTTTGTTATATAATTTTACTATGTTAAAGTTAAAACCTTCCTTTTTAATTAGGCCAAAAAGGGGAGATGATATGGGATGTCCTATGCCGTAATTATGTGTTTCTGTTATTGATTGATAAATAAAGCTGTTTCAGCCAATGGCCAGACATAATATACCTAGGTGGGAAATCAAAACAAAGATAGGGAGAGAGAGGAAAAAAATGCAGGGTCAAGGAGGCGCCTTGTTGCTGCCAAAGAACAGAGATGCCAGCAGCAGCCTTAGATGAAAGATACCAGAACAGAGGTAATGCCACAGCTATGTGGCAAAATACAGATAAGTAAAAAGGTGTTAATTTATAGGTATAGCTAGCCAGTAAAAAATCTAAGCCATTGGCCAAACAATTATATATAATATATATTAGCATCTGAGTGACTATTCCATACACTACTGCAGCGACCCAGTGGGCAGAGAAAAATTGGTCCAGTGGTATTGAATGAGATGAAGAAAAGTCCCATCTATAATTATTTATTTTTAGTATTCTTCAATCTGTGACAGTGTTTTATTCCTTCTTGACCTCATCACTTTCAGTGAGTAGTAGTCATATGTTTTATAGAATTTTCCTAAATATGGATTTGTCTGTTTTCTCTTAATAAGATTCAAGCACTGCATTTATAACAAGAGTAGGAAAGAAGTGGTGTGCTTTTTGCTGACCCTGGGTGAGGTGGGGACTTACTGCTCCATGTTTCTGCATTATAAAGTTGTTTTTTCCATGTTATAAATAGTATATATTGTAGTTCTGTGGGATATAATCTAATGCTGATTAATGTTTTGTTATTAAACTTGCTCCAACTTAGGAAATGGAAAAGGAATTGTGAGGAAAATAGTGCAAAAACATGTAGGTAAGCATATGTAATTATATAATTAAGTCTAATGACTTAAAGGTTATTATTCCTTATCTTACAATACTAAAGATATAGAACAAACTGAAAACACAGGACTTTAAAATAGAGCTGAGATGGAAGAGTAACCAATTAGCCTAAGTTCTAAGGAGAACTGTGTTGCTCAGGAAAGGCAGCAGTGAGTACTAACATACCTGGACAACCTGGAAACAAATGGGATTTTCAGCTAAAGTATGTGGGAGATTGCCAAAGGCCAACATTGGGCAGGTAAGAGTTGGATTCCTTGGGACAGCAAATATTCCCTGGAACCAAAAAACAAACAAACAAGAAAACCTGTTTTGACAGTGTTTATAGGCTCTATTTGGCAAGAAAACTGATTTCTCTTCATGCAGGTATTGGAAGGGAAACAGCACTTGCTATAGAGATGACAGGAAACTTCTCTTGGTGTAGGAGGTCCTTCTGTCTATGTGTTGCTTTTATTGGTTAATGAATAAAGAAACTTGCTTGGCCTGATAGGGTAGAACAGTGCTAGGCGGGGAAGACTAAACTGAATGCTGGGAGAAAGGAGGTGGAGTCAGAGAGAAGCCATGGAGCCACTGCTAGAGACAGATGTGCTGAAACCTTAGCTGGTAAGCCACAGCCACATGGCAATACACAGATTAATAGAAATCAATGTAAATAAATATGTAAGAGTTAGCCAATAAGAAGCTAGAGCTAATGGGCCAAACAGTGATTCAATTAATAGAGTGATTATTTCGTGGCTGAGCAGTCAGGGACCAACAAGTGGCTCCCTACTACAAATTGGTTCCCACTTGGCCAACTAAGTCCACTTAAAAACCCGAGAGAGCTTGAAAAGGAATTATGACACAAAAATACAGAGTTTAATACAGCTTCTTGCTATTTGTTGGCAGCGTGCTGCACCTCCTTTAAGAGAGGTTTTCCTGACTCAGCAGTAGCAGAAAAAAACTGCGCTATTTTGAAATGCTGGCTTTGTGGGCTGTGCTGCTGGTGCAAATTTTGACTCTTTCTGGAGGTCCAGCTCTGGAGCACTTGAATGGGGTTTGTGGGGCCAGGTGCTTGTATGCCCACTTGGGAAAGCAGCTGAGATCATGCCCACAGCTCAGCACCCCCTACCTGGGCAGGCGATGGGATAAGGACTGGTAGGAGTGCACAAACAGGAGAGCATGGTGGATTCCTGCCACCACACATGGAGATGGTTCCAGGCTGCACAATGTTCTGCATGGCATATCTGGCTATTACTCAGATAAAAAGGGTATATGTGCTGCATGCTCATGTTCAGAGTTAAAATGTTGAGCACGGCTCCTACCTGGTGGTTCCAGAGCTGGCAGTAATGGTACCTTCACCATTTTTAAAATGGAGAGAGGCAGAGCCAGTATCTAGAGCCTCTTCAACCAAGCAGGTTACCATTTTAAAAGTTCTTCAAGACAGAAAAGAATTTCAGATACGCAATAGGACAGATTCAGACAATAAAGACCTCTAAATGGGTCACAGTGTTGGATAAATGTACATAGGCTTGGGAGAGAGTACAGAGAGCTATAAAAAGGAGTAAATGCTTTTTTAAAAAACACAACAAAGTCTTTAAAGATACAGAGTACAGTCAGTCATAGATTAAAGGAGTAAAGATAATAAAGAGAGCTTGGATTATGTATATTGTTCTGTTATCTTTGAAATTTTGACTGCAGAGAGACATTTGATTCTGGGGACTGCTAAGCTAAGCCAACATATATATTTCAAAGGTATCTTGAATTCAAAATTTGAGTCTAAGCATATGTTGTTTTGGAAAAGAGGTTCTTCTTTTGTTTCCACAGAGTATGAGAACCTGTGGAATCCTTCCAGACTAATGTGGTTTGATGGACTAAGCCCTCCTGAAAGGTTGTCTTGAACATCCCTGAAAAAATTACTTCAACCAATTGCTAACTGAGATAAAACTAGCACATAGGATATACCATGAAAGACCTGATTCACAGTGTCTCCAATCAGCAGGAAGTCATCTGGAGTACTATGTCCAAATTCCCAAATATTGTTCATATGGATTTTGGTTTATTGATACAAGTTTTTGGTCAGTTTTGTTATATGTGTATTTCTGCTCTTGATTAAGGTATTATGATTGTGTAGTTCATTTAAAAATGTAATGTATAATTAAGAAGTATAGGCTAGTAGATAATCATCTATAATAATCAAGCTTGTAGTCATGTTAGTTAGATTTTCTAGAAGGACAGAGATGTATTTCAGATGGATAGGGATTCTTTAAATCTTTCAAAGACTACAGAATATGGCATTTAAAATGTTTTAAGAACTTAGGACTTTACATGACAGTGAGACACATCTGATCCTGGCAGTATTAAGCTACTTCAAGAGGAAGATGGGCACCGAAGAGGCTCCTTATGGCATTGGTTAGCCGTTTGGGCAAGAAACTGCTCTTGCCTGGACTGCTTGATGAACTGGACATGCAGGACCCACATAGAAATGACTGCTGAACTTGCCTAAAGCTGAGATGGTCCTTTGGGGTTCTTACTACATGAAAGAGTCTGCTAGACATTCTGGAGGACACAGAAGAAAGTGACTGACAAACTGCCAATATAGGCAGAACTGTCTTTGAAATTTCCTGCTTCATGGAAAAGTCTGCTGGATACTGTGGGCCTGTAGGCTGAAGATGGATGCCCCAATGGTGCAGAAGAACTTTGGGTGACTGTCCAGGCAGCAAGATGTCATTTCTAGAGTTTTGGAAGTTGCTTACAATGTACTTCCTGTTTACTTAGGTAATATTATATCCTTCTGGAGTCTTTGATGGAGTTGAAGAATTCATAGTTATAGTTTTAAATATTGTAACTATAATTATTACTTGATACCTGTTTTGTTGTGGGTAATTTTACTATGTTAAAGTTAAAACCTTCTTTTTTGTTTAAACAGAAAAGGGGAAATGGTTTGGGAGGTCCTTCTATCTATGTGATGTTTTTATTGGTTAATGAATAAAGAAACTGGTTTCGCCTGATAGGGTAGAACAGAGCTAGGCGGGGAAGACTAAACTGAATGCTGGGAGAAAGGAGACAGAGTCAGAGAGAAGCCATGGAGCCACTGGAGACAGACATGCTGAAACTTTAGCCAGTAAGCCACAGCCACGTGGCAATACACAGATTAATATAAATGAATTAATATGTAAGAGCCAATAAGAAGCTAGAACTAATGGGCCAAACAGCGATTTAATTAATACAATTTCTGCATGATCATTTCGGGGCTGAACTTCTGGGGACCAACAAGTGGCTCTCTCCTACTACATTCTCTGTCTTCCTCTGTGAAACAGATCACATTTTCAGGAATAGAGTGTATGATTCTTAAAAAGCCACCTAACATTGTGGGAAGGAGGCACAAAATTGTATGGAGGCAAGAGTTACATACTGGTCCCCAAATTATAGAAGAAATACAAGAATACTTCATAAACTTAGGCTGGATGAGACTGTTTAGTATAGGCATAATCACAGAAACATCAACCAAAAGTAAACTACCAAAGTCCAGACTACCATGTGTATAGTAAATATAGAAATTCACCAGCTAGGAAAGTATGAAGCTGTGGATGGGGAAGACATTGAGAAGAAGCTTCTGGCCTACCTGAAGCAAAGTGTTGCCTAGAGGAATATGATCCCTGTGGTGCATTGAGGATCAAGAGTACCAGCAAACCTCAAAGCAGTCTGTTCATACTGAGATTAGTAGAATCTGAGCCATGGGAAGGTCTGCTTAGTTCTGAGCACTGGAATTATATACATCTTTATTGAGCTTCCCAAGATATTCAGACATGAGTAAACCATGAGGCACAGAGAAAGCAGAGAAATCTGAGAGACAGCAACAGAGGCAGATGCAATTGGGATGCACATTCTGCTGAGCAAGCTGATGAGGATTTAAAGCCATTGATTAGCACATTTAAAATCTGTGTTCTCTATGGGTGCCCAATGCATTACAACAAAACATGTCAACTTAAAGTACTGGTAAGCTTCTTGGAGGCTTTGCTGTTTGAAGGAGTTTTGAACCCAAACATTAATCTCTTAACACTTCTTTTCTGTTTATATTGAGATATAGACTTTAATTTTTTTAACGCCTCAACAAAAGTTCCAACTTTGCCTTTATCTCTGACACATGTTTTACATGGTGTTATCCAGGATTTAAAATACACTGAGAAGTATATTTTAAAAAATTCAGCCTGCCCCCCCCCGAGAGAGGAGGGGGAGAATGTGTGCATTGGGTGTAAAAATCTTTGAAATCACTAAGGTCTGGCTCATTGTAGCTTAATGGTCTTTGTTCAGTTTCCTTTTTCTTCAGCCAGTTTCTATCAAGCATCAAGAAGAAGCAGCCCAACACCTTCAGCTTTTACTTGACTCCATTGGAATTAGCAACAGTGAGCATAACAGAAGTCAGTGTCTTTTGTGACCTAATCTTAGTTGTGGTATTTGTGATTTGGCCCTAATCTTAGCAACAGGAAATGAATACCAGGATAGAGGGTTATAGTTACAGCTTTGAATTTATCACAGTAACATTGTTTTTTAAAATACTTATTTTGGTGTATTTTCTGTAGATATCTAAGTGTTTCTTATAGAACAATGTCACCTGTACATAAAAACTTTGTTTCTTTCTTGTCTGTATGTATTTTCTTTTCTTGCATTGACTTTCAGACATTTTTAATAGAGTTATAGTGGACAGTCTTGCCTTCTTATAAAAGTAGAAGGACAGAAACAAATTGTACTTTTTGTTCAACCTTTAAAGTTGATAACTATAAGGAATTTTCCATAGATGATGTTTATTAGATTGGAGGAATAGTTCTTTTAGTACTCAGATTAATGAGATTTTGTTTTTATTATGGAAGATTGTTTTTAACAGTTGCCTTTTCTATACTTATAGATGGGCATATAAAGTTTCATATTTGTTTATCTGGGTTATTTTTTTTTAAAGTTTTCTTTTTGCACATGTGTCTATGTGTGTGTGCCTTCTGAGTGTAGGTTCTGATGGGAGGCATTGGATCTCCAGAATCTAAAGCAGTGATTATCAAATTTCCTCATGCTGCAACCCTCTTGTATAGTTCCTCATGTGGTATTGATTTCCAATCATAAAATTATTTCATTCCTACATTATAACTATAATTTTGCTACTGTTATGAACTATAATATCAATATCTGGTATGCAGGATAGCTTACATTAGAAACCCAAAGGGATCACGACTCACAAGTTGAGAACCACTGATCTAGCATTTCAGTTGTGAGCTAGGAACTGAAGTAGGGTCTTCTGAAAGAGCAATAAGCACTTCTAGCTGCTGAGTCTTCTGTCCAGCTCTTTGTTTTTGCATATATGGTCTCATGTAGCTCAGACTGGCCTGAAAGTCACTATATAGCTGAGAATTTCTGCTGCTCTCTCTGTCAGCTGTTGTTATTATTGTACAGGGCTTGTCTTTTTATTTGTAGTTTTTAAAAGGATCTCCATAAATATGACAAGTATGAATAAATACAATTTTACTTTCTTTTCATAATATTTATCTTTGTGGTTTTTAGCTATTTTTTGATAATTTCATATAGGAATACTGTTATTTCATCATTTCCACCCCTACAACTTTTCCTTTGTCCCCCATTTTCTCTCAAAGTTTTGATCTCTTTATTGATGTTTTACACACATACATACATACATATATATGGGTTCATTTACTGTTGATTGTATATTTGCTTAAGGCTGGCCACTTAGGGTCAGAGCACCTATTAGGGGACTCCTCACAGGAGAAGACTAATTCTTTCTCAGCACCCACTAATTGCCTCTATTTGGTCTAGGGATGGGCCTTGTCAGGTTTACCCTATCCATGTAGGCATGGCAACTGGTGGTGGTATTGTTCAGGTTTTGTTATGCAGCCATTTTGTGGAGATTTTGTGGGTACAGCTTCACTGTTATATTTAGATGAAAATCTTGCTGCAGATGTGCTGGTCCTCTGGCTCCCACAGTCTTCCCCTCCCCCTTTCTTAGTGTTCCCTCCCTGAATCCTCTGTGTAGAGATTGTGTTGTAGAGTATCAGTTCCAGTTGAGCACCCCACGGTAAGGTGTTCTTTACTTCTGTAATGGTCTCCATCTAATAAAAAAGAAGCTTCTCTAATGATGGGAAAGAACCATACTTTATCTGTGAGTGTAAGGATAAATATTTAGAATGCAGTAGGAAATAATACTGGTTTCTGAAAGTGGCAGTAGTAGATTCTCCTTTAGCGTCCATGATCTTCCTTGCCAGCCACAGGTAGTTGGCTGGATTTGTGGTCCTAGATACCTACCACATGGTCCTGAATTCTCTACCATTGAGCTGGTCTTAAGTACAATGTGTGTTGGTTACACACAATAATAATGTACCACTACTATATCTTTGGGGATACTTTGTTATAGTGGTTGTTGTTGTGTTTGTAGGCTGTACAGCTGGGTAGGACTGTTGATTGCTTTTCTCCCTTGGCTGCTTGCACATCACCGTCTGTTATGCTAGCTAGTCCTTGGGAAGAGGCTTCCAGGTCAGTTCCAGCTGAATTCCTCCAAGTCCTGTGTCTAAAGTGTGTGGTCTCTGCAGCATCAGTTAAGTCTGGGGGTCAACCAAGTGGAACAGTGATAGCCTATATTATTTGGAGAATTTCTTGGATGCCCCTGATCAACAACTCAAAAGGAGATTTCCAATTTTGGCCCCAGGGTTCTTGTTATATAGTTTGTGGTTCTTGGGGTGAGTATTATCACCCCAATTGGTGTAAATTAATTTAAACTAATATGGGTTGTGTGCATATAGTAGATGTGTAATTGTAATTAATCATAAACTAATATTTCCTTAAGGATTTTTCAAGCAACATTATTGTCATGTATTCTTTTCCCTCACCTCTATATTACCCTCAACCCTTCCCCAAGTTAAAGTGTCCCCTGATTATTTTCATTATTCCCCTACATAGCACCTGTGTCCTACTATACTTTCTAGCATTCCATTTCTCCCACTGCTATGGCCTTGTTATACTTCCCTGGTTTCTGCATTTATTCCATCTAAAGATTTAGATCTAGGGTCCACAAATAAGCAAGAACATGCAGCATTTGTCATTCTGGGTCTGGGTTACCTTTTTCAGTATAAGATTTTCTAGTTCCGTTCATTTACCAGGAATGTCATGGTTTTATTTTTATTTACATTTGAATACTACTGTAAGTGTGCACCCCATTTTCTTTATCTAGTCATCATTTGCAGGACATTGAGGTTGTTTCTGGTTTCTAGCTATTTTGAATGGAGTGGCAATAAACATGGCTGAGCAAGTATCTGTGGAGTAAGATGTGAAGTCCTTTGGTGAATCTACTTTTGGCATTTTGAGAATTCTCTGATCTCCATCATTGCTGTAACAGTTTGCAATCCGCCAACACTGGATGAGAGTTCCCCTTTCCTCACATTTCACCAGCATTTGTTGATCTTAGCAACTCTGACTGGTATAATATGAAATCTCAAAGTAGTTTCAATTTGCATTTATTTAATTGCTTGGATTTTGAAAACTTAGAAATCAATAGTCTCTGTATTCAGATCCATTGCCAAGTTTTTAGTTGGGTTGTTTGTATTCTTGACTATTTGTTTGCATTCTTTGTATATTTTGGAAATTAACTCTGTCAGATATATAGCTGGCAAAGATTCACACTTTCTGAGCCTTTTCATTTTTATTTATTACTTACTTTGCTACATAGAAATAAGCTCTTTAGTTTTGTAAGATCCTGTTTATCAGTTGTTGGTTTTAATTCCTGGGAAAATTTAGTCCTGTTCAGAAAGTTATTTTTATACTTATATCTTGTAGATACTTTCTATATTTTCTTCCAGCAATTTCAACAATTCAAATTTTATACTGGAGTCTTTGGTCCATTTGAAGTTGATTTTTGTGCAGGGTAATAGATATGGGTCTGATTTCATTCTTAGTACTGTGTCTGAAAATGAGTGTGCTGAAACTCAATCACTTGAAATCAAATTTCAGTCAAAAATCAGTTTTGATTGTAAATAAAAAATATGAGACATGTTCCGAACTCTGAGTTTTGTTTGATAAATCTATAGGTTTATCACACCATCTTTATCAGTGAAGTTGTTAGTAAGTCTTGAAATTGAGAGGCCTATACATGGGCTATGGGATCCAATTGAAGGCCCACAAGCTTGTGAATGGCATACTTTAACCCCAAACCGTCTCCAACCCAACTATTGTGTTACAGTAGTTCACATGCTTTCTTTTTTTTTTAGTCTTTCTTTCTCTCAGAAGTGTTTGCAGTTGTCAGGTATTAAGGCTTGTATTCCTTATGTTGATTTTACCTGATTACATTTTATTCTCATAATGAAATTGTAAGTGGCGTTATTTCCCTAATTATATTTGAGCTGTTCACTACTACAATATAAACATACAGCTGGCTTTTGCATTTTTTTGTGAGAGCCTGTATTTTCTATGATCTCCTTTATTACAGTACTTTTTAGTGAATTTTATAATTTTTTTCCATCTCTGTGTAGTTTCCAGCATCAAATGAGAGTAGGGAATATGATCACAGACAATTTCTTAGTTTTGTATATGAAGTTATGTGATATGAAGTAGACATGGGTTCACTCTTCCTGTAGAGTCTCTCTATTGCTTGATTGCCTTGGCTGTAAGCTAATACTGTGTTAAATTCCTGGTTCCTGAACATAAGCAGAATTACTTCAGTACTTCACTATTAAGTATAATATTTTATAGGTTTATAATAGTCTTTTTCTCTTGTTTTTAATTTTCTTTTATATTTTTAATAACTTTCATTTTTAAAATTAAAATATACTTAAAATATATCGCTTTCCCCCTTCCCTTTCCATCCTCTCATATACTGCCCTTTCTCTTTCTTAAGTTCATGACTTCTTTTTCTTTCAATGTTTTCTTACATATATATATATTTTTCTCCCTAGTATATAAATATTTCCTGCTGAGTCTGCATACTATTTTTTTATGTATATGTTTCAGGGATGACCATTTGTGCTAGATACCCAGTTGGGGGCCTCTTACTTTGGGAAGGTTAGTTCTCACACTCTCAGCATTCCTTAATTGCCTCCAGTTTTTATCTAGGAATGGGGTCCCATTACATTTCCCTTTTCCATGTTAGCATTTTGTTGGTATCATCTGGTGGGTTTTTTCTATTTATTGAATTTTTTAATCATAAAATTCTTTTATATTTTTTTCAAATGCTTTTTATATACCTACTATAGATAATCATATACTTTTTGTCTCTGGTTCTATTAATGTATGGTACATTGCATGAGTTAAGTTTTAGATATTGTACTGACTTTGCATTCCTAAGATAAATCTCAGCTGGTCGTGACATACTTTTTTATATGCCCAGATTCTGCTTGCTAGTGTCTTGCTGAGGATTTTTGAATCTATATTCATAAGAGATATGTATTTGTAGTTCTTAAAATTTTTGCAAACATTGCTTCATCTGTTATTTCTAAAGTACTGTATTCCTTTAGACAGTACATTTTAAATTTCTACACAGTGTTGAAAGTTGTCAAGAGGAAATTAAATAATTTCACTGGAATATATTTTACTTTTGAAATCCATTAATTTTTTTTTTAACCATGATGCTGTTTGTTTGCAAACCATGTGCCCCTTTCTCTTGGAAAGTATACTATGAAACTGTTCTTTCTCCAAATGGAGGAATGATGTAATTATATAATAATCTCAAGATATGGAGTGTAGGCAGAGGCTGCTCATTCGTTTCCCAGCCACCCAGACCTGAAATAATCACACAACTGTATTAATTAAAATAGCGTTTGGCCTATTAGCTTATGCATATTACTAGCTAGCTCTTACATCTTAAATTAACCCATCTCTCTTAATCTGTGCATCACCACGAGGTCATGGCCTACCAAAAAAGTTCCACAGGATTCTAGCGGACATCTTTCTCCTTCAGCAGCTACATCCCTTCTCTCTGACTCCACCTACTGTCTCTCTATATCTCTTCCAGCCTGATTATATTCTGCCCTGCTATAGACTGAAGCAGCTTGTTTTATTAACTAATGGTAGTAAAGCATATTCACAGCATACAGAGGGGACTCCCACATCACCTCCCCTTTTCTGTCTAAATAAAAAGGAAGGTTTTAACTTTAATAAGTTCTGTGGAGTATAATATCAAGTGCTTTGGGCATATGCTAAGGAATGATATAGTCATGTCATGTGGCAGATTTATTTTCAGCTTTGAGAATTTTCCATATTAATTTCCATACTGACTGTCCCAGTTTATATTTCTACCAACTGTGAATTGAATGAGGTTTCCCTTTTCCCTGCAACCCTTCCAGCATTTGTTGTCAGTTGTTCCATTGATCTTTGACATTCTGACATGGATAAAGATGAAATCTCAAATTGTTTTGATTTGCATTTTCCTAATTGATAGTGATGATGATGAGTTTTCTTGTGAGATTTTGCAGCCTCCTTTTTTTTTTAATTTTTATTTTAAAAGACAAACTCCACCCATTCTCAGTCTCTCTCCAGTCTGTTCTTCTGAAGAGGCAAGCAGACCTTTGACTCTTTCTCTCCCTCCCCTCTCTTCCCCAGTCTCTCCCTCTCCCTCTCTCTCCATCTCTCTCTTCTGTTCTCTCTTCCCTTCTCCATTCCCTTTATCTCAATAAACTCCACACTCAAACAGTTTCTATGGTGGATTTGTCTGTCCCTCACCCACCTTTGGACCCACCCTCCATGGACCCACTGCAAGGATCCCTCTCATGCCTAACAACAACAGCAGGGATAGTAGATCCTTCTCTTGTTCCTGACTTTAGTGGGATTGCTTCAAGATTGTACTATTTAGGATTATGTTGGCTGTGGACTTCTCATATCTCTTATTATGTTGAGATATATTTCCTCTTGCTGTACAGTCTTTAGAACTTTATCATTAAAGCATGCTGGATTTGGTCAAAGGGCTTTTCTGTATCTATTGAAATGATCTTGTGATTTTTATATTTAAGTCCATTTATGTATTTTATTACATTTATTGATTCACAAATATTGAACCATTCCTGCATTTAAGGGATAAAGCCAACTTGATCGTGATGGATAATCTTTTGATATATCTCAATGTACTATTTACAACATTTTAATGAATATTTTTGAGTCCATGTTCATCAGGGATATCAACTTACAGTTTTTTGTTGTTGTGTCTATACCTGGTTTTGACACAAGAATGATACTACTTTTGTAGAAGGAATTTTGGTCTGCTCATACTGTTTCTTTTTTCTTCTTTTTTGAGTAGTTTACATAGTATTGTCTGTGGGTCTTCTTTCAAAGTCTGGTAGAATTTTGCTGTTAATCCATTTGGTCCTGGGCCTTATTTATTTATTATTTTTAGCTGAATGCTTTATTATGATTTCAATGTCCTCCTCAGTTTAGTTTGTTGAGTTCTTCATGCTTTGATTTTGGCGGTTTTTCTGAATCTATGATTTCATTCATTTTGTTTAGGTTTTACATATGTGGCACTTTGAATGAAAATGGCCCACATAGGTCCATAGGGAGTGGCTCTATTAGGAGGTGTGGCCTTTTTAGAGTATGTGTGGCTTTGTTGAAGTAAATATGTCACTGAGGGTGGACTTGAACTTTCAGAAGCTCAAACCCATCCCCAGTGTCACTCTTCTTCCTGCTGCCTTTGAATCAGAAGTAGAACTTTCAGCTACCTCTGCAGGATCAAGACTGCCTGTGTTCTGCTATGCTTCCCATCCTGACTATAAAGGACTAAACCTCTGAACTGTAAGTCATGTAAATGTTTTTCTATGTAAAAATTGCTATGGTCATGGTGTCTCATCACAACAATGGAAACCCTAACTGAGACGGAAATTGGTACCAGATACTGGGGTATTGTTCTGATAGCCCAGGCTCAGATTTTGTTTGGAGGAATAAGTTGCCATGGTTATGGAGTCTCTTCATAGCAGTAAAACCCTAAGACAGCAGCTTACTGCAATAAAAGTTTTTAAAACATTTCTATGTAATATTCTGAATTTCTTTGGTGTCTGTTCCAATTTTTCTTGTTTAGTTGTCTCACTGTCTCTGTCTCTCGCGCTTGCTCGCTTGCTCAGATTTTCTCTTTTTTGGCTGGTTGGGCCAAGGGTCTGTGAATCTTGGGCCATGAGCTGTCGCAAAACCACCTCTTAAGTTTATTGGTATATATGTGTGTTCTTTTTTTTTATTTCATTTATTTCCATTCTGACTTTTATTATTTCTTGCGATCAACTGGGCTTGGATATTTTTCCTCAGGTAGGACAGAGGTTTACTAAGTCTGTGGATGGTAGGGTTGATTGTCTCCTATTAATCCCACCAATTGAGAATAAGGCTACTACCACAGTTTAAAGCCAAATTTGAAGAAACCTTAATTAAATACTGGCTGGGTGGATGGAACCTGGCCAGATCTATACCCAGATTCCTGGGAAATGGCCCAGAATCAAGTATGACTAGGACATAAGAAGGAAAACCCATAATTCATTGCATTTCCCTTAGGTCCTACCAGGGGCAAGTATATATTCTGACATATTTCCTGCTTATTTACCTCCTGCCCACATGTGATGAAGCATATCCAGTGCAGATGGGTCAAACAAACTTGTTTAGGGAGTGAAAACATGCGATTTGTTATCTCCCATAAACAACAGACAGGAACTGTCTGTCCATGGGCAAGGGGCTTGCAGATCAGAGGCATTTTTATTTCATGGATCTCTTATGCATAGTAATTAAAACTTAAAATGTAACTTTGACTCTCACACTTCCTAGTTGTAGCATGAGGGCCTACTTGTGGGGGTTTCTGTCCTGCCCGGTCCCCAGCCATTTAGTTCCAGAGAAAATCACACAGATGTCTCCAGAAGATTATAAACTGATTGTCCCATTAGCTCAGGCTTCTTATTAGCTCTTGTAGCTTATATTAACCCATTATCTTTATCTATGTTAGCCACATGGCTCAGTACCTTTTTCAGTGGGGCAGGTCACATCCTGCTTCTTCGGTGGTCTGGGCAGGAATCCCGAGAGAGCTTCCTGCTTCCCAGAATTTTCCTATTCTCCTTGCTCCGCCTCTACTTCCTGTCTGGTTGTCCCACCTATACATCCTGGCTAATGGCCAATCAGCGTTTATTTAAAGCATGATTGACAGAATGCAGACAATTCTCCCGCACCACCCAGTGTACTTTTATACATACAAGTAAGAGTCTTCATTAGAAAAATTTTCAAAATGAACACTTCCAAATCTGAGAGTTCCAGCTCTTGGGGATGGTGGGGCAAATGAGTCTTAAAAAGGCAGAGTTCTTACCAGAATGGGCATAAAATATGTCAGCCAAATGTGAAATGCCAGGGTTGCTTTGACTTTGGTTTGTTGCTTTGGTACTGTATCTTTTGATTGGAGAATGAGGCCATCGATATTTAAAGTTATTATTGAAATGTGTGTGTGAATTGTGGTCATTGTGTTGTTGATTTTTGATGATGTTGTTTGTGTTCTCAGTGGCACTTTATAATTTTTTTAATCATTATAGCTTCACTTTTCTTTCCACAGTATCTCTGAAGACCCTGCAAAGACCCTGTGTGAGTGCTCCTGACCCTTTCCAGGGAGTGGTCAGTGCTTGGCAGGCTGGGAGTTTGAGTCCAAGTGCTTGGCAGGCTGGGAATTCGAGTCCAAGCACTTGGAAGGCTGGGAATTGAAGTCCGGAACAGGGCAATTCCTAGGCCAGGGGCTGGGGTGACACTTTCAACTCAATATTACATCCGAGACTCTTTGGATATAGGGGTGTTAGAGGGCTGGGGTCTCACTTTTAACAAAACATCTCTGAGTCCTTGGATATAGGGGCGATAGCTCAAGTCTGGCTACTTCTTGCGGGCATGAGTGATGTAGGAGAGGGGAGAGTTAGGAGTTGGTGCACTCGTGTTCAGTGAGAGGTGTGCTGGAGCAGCATCCAGTTTGCTGTCATCCTGGAGTCCTCAGGCAGCTGTTTTTTTTTTTTTTTTTTTTTTTTGAGGGAGATGAGAAGGCAGGTGGCTGGGAGAAAAAAATATTGTTATTATTGGCCCTATGAAATGCAGCTAGCCATGGGATGGGCCATAGTAGCAAATAAAACCAGATTTTAGTTGGCAGGTGTCCTTGATCCAAAAGAGTTGGTACCAATGGTGAAGTCCCAGGAACTCGTGCAGGCCTTTTGGCATTGTCTGGCGAGCACTTTGTGTGTTGGTCTTGGCCTAGGCAGCAGGAGTGACCTGTAAAATA
Organism: Ondatra zibethicus; assembly: GCA_004026605.1. Classification (NCBI taxonomy): domain Eukaryota; kingdom Metazoa; phylum Chordata; class Mammalia; order Rodentia; family Cricetidae; genus Ondatra; species Ondatra zibethicus. The sequence goes on along the minus strand of PVIU01005483.1, from coordinate 26,143 downwards.
TATTTGAAACTGGCTAGAGTTAGCGAAAGGCTCTGGAGACTGTTAGATTTTTCCCAGACATGATTTTTGATATAGCAGTAGAACTCTTCCTGGAACCTGTAAGAGAATTGGAACATATTTACATCTTGGTGTCATAGCAAAAGGCTATTGCTTTAGGTTAAGACAAAGGAATTGGGAACCCTGGATTCTTTAAGATACATCTGAAACCTGTTAGGCACACCTGTCGGTATTTTAGCATGAAACTTCATTAAATGTCATGGATGAAGTAATAAGTTAACAGTACCTTAAGTTGTCAAATGCTATTAGACAGATCTGGGAGGGATGAATGAGCAAAAATGAAAGCTTTTTAGCTACTCAGGCAATCCCAAATCCTCTTCTTGGTCCTTGGAGAACACCAGTCTTAGAAGCTGTGCTTGCTGTTAGCTGCTGAGTACGAGAGGCCCAAAGATTTTTCCTGGGGGTGGGGGGAAAATTTAGTCTACCTGTCTTGGCAGGATGAGGAAATTGATTCCCTGAAAGTCATCCAGGAAGGTGAAGAGGTAGAAGGCCGCTTTTGCTAGTGGGTTGCTTTGCCAAACCCAAAGGCAAGGCCTGGAGTCGGAAGGTCTTCTGTCTTCTTGGAGGAGCTAAAGGGTGCTGCGGAAGCTGGCATGTCTGTAATAGAAGCTCTTTTGTTAAAATGCCATATCCTCAAATCTGTAAAGGCACTTGAGAACTAGGTATACCATTACCTGGTATTTTAAACTGGGCATATAAGTTAAATTTACACATGTGTTTTATCCAATTAGTTACAGTTTATCAATGCTAGTAGATGGTAAGATTAAAAGGAATATTTTAATAAGTCAGAGAATACTAGCATATGTGGATACTTTTACCAAAGATGGCAGACTAGCACATATGGGTACCCTTACCAAAGGTGGCGGTGAGGTTAAAATGGCATCTACCCACGTGTTTGTATTTTTCCAGAGCTACTGTAACTAGAGATAAAAGTTTTACTGATCTTAACATAAGCACACATGTATACAGAAACTTAAATTGAGCCCATCACAAACACATTTACATAGTCACACAGACATAATGTGGTCACATCATTCTAACAGACAGACAAATAGAACTTTTGGAAATCTGTGTTAGAGAGCAGGGAGGGAGGGTGGGGAAGCAGAGTGATCCTGGCTCAGGCCACAGAGGCCATCAAAGCATAGCAAACAGCCATGGGTGAGTGCTAACGGGCAGTGGCCTCCATTGCCCTCAACCAATAGAAAGGGAATCAGGTCTAGATCCCCAAATTTGGAGAGGGAAGAGAGCCAGCTGCACCTCGGAGCCCCACAGGCTACAAGAGGCAGAAGTGGGGGCGGGACAAACTGCGGGCTATAAATCAGTGGAGATGGAGAGGCAGGCAGAAAGGGGGCTGGGACAAACACCAGGCTACAAATCAGCGGGGAGGGAGAGGCAGAAAAGGGATGCAGGAACACAAATCCATAAACTGCAGGTTAAGGAGCTTTTAGATTGACCAATTTAAAAGGATTTTTTGTAAAAGGCCACTCAAGGGCATTTGAGTAATCTGCTTGGAATTGTAAGGACCCATTTTAAAAGTCTATGTCCAATGGGACTCAAGTCTGTTGAGATGGGTCCACCAAATACAGCCCTTGAGTCAAAACGGGGGTGCATGAGAAATGAGTGGGGGACATCTCTCCCAAGTCCCATCTCAGTGAAAGCCTGGCTTTTGCCATGCGGTTCATGCTCTCATTGCGGTCTGCAGCTTCAAAGAAAGCCCGAAAAGCAAATGGGTCACGCCAGGGACCCTACCAGCATAGAGAAAAAGAAGGGGAACTCGCCAAGTTTGGCAGAGAGCATGGGGGAATGGGAGTTTTCCAGCAAGGTGGCGCTGTGCCAATGGGAAAAATAGACCCATCTCAGTGGGACCTCCAAGATGTTAGGAATATTTCTTAACTGAGCCTCTCCGCTGGCACAAAGAACTCCAATCAAACCAGATTAGAACGAATCAAAAATGTCCACGTTTAATGAATGCCACGCTCTCCAGTGGCCGGGAGCATGGCAGGAGGAAGATGGAGAACACCCACAAAACCCGAAACCACATGTTCCTTTTTTTTGGCTCGAACCCTGTGTGAGTGGTCCTGACCCTCCCCAAGGAGGGGTCAGCATTTGGCAGGCTGGGAGTTTGAGTCCAAGCGCTTGGCAGGCTGGTAATTGGAGTCCCAAGCACTTGGCAGGCTGGAATTGAAGTCTGGACTAGGGCAATTCCCAGGCCAGGGGCTGGAGTGACACTTTCAACTCAATATTACATTCCAGACTCTTTGGATGTAGGGGTGTTAGAGGGCTGGGGTCTCATTTTTTGACCAAACAGTATTGTCTTCATTATTTTTGGCAACCTTGTTTGTGTTTTCTTGGGCATCATCCAGGCACTTATTTTTCTTAAATTCATTCTTCTTAATTTCACTTAACTCTTTTTTTCTTTAAACTCCTTGAATTCCTTGGTGAAGTTTGGTTGTTCTTTTAAATTCTGTGTCCTAGGGTTCATTTTTGTAATTCTTATTGGCCTATTTTTTTGGGGGGGGGTTGTTTGTTTCATTTTTTCAAGACTAGTAGATTTTTGGAGGGCAGATACTGACTTGATCTTTTTTATATTGTTGATATTTTTGCAATGAAATATGGGCATGTGGACTCCTTTGTTCAAAGTCTGATAAGAACAGACAAAGGGCAAAATAGATTATGTGTGAGCTGGGGATGTTGTCTGTGAACTTGTTGGAAATCACTTTCATTATGTTGCTGTATGTCCCCTGTATCCTTCATCTCTCCTGGACTTTTATCATGAAAGGATGTTGGATAATGAGATGACCATATAGTTTTTTTCAGTTCTGTTCATTGTGTTGTATTTCATTTATCAGTTTACATATGTTGAACCATTTGTGATCTCTAAGATTAAGTCTACTTGCTCATGGTAGATAATCTTTGTGATGTATTTTTTATTCAGTTTGGAAGTATTTTGAGAATTTTTGCATTTCTGTTCATAAGGGAAAATAAACAGTAACTTACTTCCTTTGTTGTGTAATTGTGACCTCATAAGAAGAATTAGACCATGATCCTTCAGTTTCTATTTTGTGAAATAATTTGAGGAGTACATTTATTTTTCTTTTGAAAATTGAGTAGAATTCTGTGCTAAATCCATCTGACCCTGAGCTGTTTTTGGTTGGGAAATATTTAATTACTGCTTCTATTACACTAGGGTTATAGGGTCATAGATCTTTTTAAATTACTCATCTGATCCTGATTTAACTCTGGTAAATGATATGTATCAAGAAAATTATCCATTTCTTTTAAATTTTCTATATGCAAGGGGTATAGACTTTTAAAGTATGTAATTTTGATTCTCTTGATTTCTTTGGTGTCTGTTATCATGATTGTCTTTTGTCTTTAATATTATTAATTTGGGTCATCTCTCTCTTTTACTTTAGTCTGTTAAGGGTTGATCAAGCTTAATGATTTTTCTCAAAGAACCAATTTTTTTGTTGATTCTTCACAATTTTTTTGTTTCTATTTTATTGAGTTCAGCCCTGAGTTTCATTATTTATTGCCATCTACTCCTTTTATATGTTATTTCCTTTTGTTCTAGAGCTTTCAGGTATGTTATTTAGTTGCTTATATGAGATTGCTCCAAGTTTTTACATGTAAGCACTTAGTGCTTTGACCTTGCCTCATAACTTTTTTTATGTGTTACAAAGGTTTGAGTTTGTTGTGTTTTCATTTTCATTCATTCCTAAAAAGTTTTTAATTTTCTTCTTAATTTCTGTCTTGATACATTTTCAACTCAGCAGTAAGTTGTTCAGTTTCCATGAGGTTGTATACTTTTTGTTGTTGTTGATATGTAGCTTTAATCCATAATGGTTATTCAGTTTTCTTATATGTGTTGAGACTTGCTTTGTGTTCAAGTCTATGGTCAATTTTGTAGAAAGTTCCATGAGTTGTAGAAAAGAAGGTATATTCTTCTGTGCTTGTGTGAAATGTTCTGTAAATATCTATAAGGTCCATTTAGTTTATAACATCAGTTGGCTCCATAATTTCCCTGTTTATTTTCTTATTTATATGACCTTCCCCGTGGTGAGAGTGGGTTATTGAAGCTACCCACTGTCAAGCTGTGATTTTAGCTGTAGCAATATTTCTTTTATGAACTCATGTGTCCTTGTGTTTGGTGTATACATGTTAAGAATTGCAATATACTGTTGGTAGATTTTTTTCCATTGATGATATGTATTGTCTTTCTCTGTCTCTTCTGAATAATTTTAGTTTGAAGTCTGTTTTTGCCAGATAGTAAAATGGTTATCCCTGCTTGTTCCTTGGGTCCATTTGCTTGAATATATTTTTCCATCCTATCACTCTGAGGTGATATATGTCCTTAATGTTAATGTGTGTTTTTTGAATGAAGGAAAATGATGGATCCTGGTTTTTTAATCCAGTATTTTATTGGAGAATTGAGACCTTTGATGTTCAGAATCCTGGGATGTATTTGTTGACTTCTATTATTTTGTTGTCTTTTTGTGTTTTCCTCTCTCTTGATTTGCCTGTATGATATTGTTTCTTGTATTTTCTTGGGTGTGGAAGCTTTCAGGTGGAAGTTTTCCAGTTTTCCTTCTAGTGCCTTTTGTAGTGATGGATTTGTATATACATATTGCTTAAATGTGTGTGTGTACTGCTTAAATTTTGTTTTATCATGGAATGTCTTTTTCCATTTATTCTGATTGAGTGTTTTGCTGAGTATAGTAGTCTGGGTTGCCATCTGTGGTCGTTTAGAGTTTGTGGAACATCTGTCCAGGCCCTTCTGGCTTTTAGATTCTCCACTGAGAAGTCAGGTGTTAGTCTAATAACGTTTATAAATTACTTGGTGTTTCCTCTTGTGCTTTTGATGTTCTTTCTTTGTTTTGTATATTTAGTGTTTTGATTATTATTTTAGTTGGGAATTCTTTTCTGGTACAGCTGGTGTTCTGTATATTTGTACATTGATAGCTACCTCCTCTAGGTTAGGGAAATTTTCTTCTATGAGTTTTGTTGAAAATATTTTCTGTATCTTTGACATGAGTTTCCTCTCTTTCTTTTATTCCTTTATTTGTAGATTTAGTTTTTTCACAGCGTCCCAGATTTCCTGCATATTCTTTGCCTAGATTATTTCAGGTTTAATATATTATTTGACTGAAGAATCCACTTCTTCTACTTTAACTTCCATGCTTGACAGTCTTTTTTTGTTGTCTTACACTCTGTTGGTGAGGCTTACCTTTAAGGTATTTTGCTTGACTTTCTAAATTTTTTATTTTCAGCTAGTCCCTGTTAAGATTTTCTTTATTGACTATTTCTACTTTTATGTTTTCATAGACTTCATTACAGAATTTATTTATATCCTCTTTATTGTGCATGAACAGATTCATAATTTCTGTCTTGAAGTTTTTTTCCTATACTTCAGCTACATTGTATTTCTCTGGGTCTACTGTGGTAGTCTTACTGGGTTCTTTCTTCTAGAGGCATGGATGTAGTTCTTGATGTTTGTGGTTTTGCACAGGTGTCTAGATATCTGGGGTTTGGATGACTGAGGTGAGTCTAGGTATTTGTCTTAGTTACTAATGCTGTGATGGAACACCATAACCAAAACAAGTTGGGGAGAGAAGGGGTTATTTAGCTTACACTTCCACATCACTATTCATCATCCATGAATGCCAGGATAGGAAGTCTTAACAGGGCAGGAACTAGAAAACAGGAGTTGATGCAGAAGCTATGGAGTAGTGGTGCTTCTTGGCTTGCTCATCATAACTTGCTCAGACTTTTTTCTTATAGAACCCCAGGACCACCAGCCCAGGGAATGCACTGCTCACAATGGTCTGAGCCCTCTGCCATCAATCACTAATTAAGAAAATGCCCTTAGCTGGATCTAATGGAGATATTTTCTCAATTGAGATTCTCTCCTTTCAGATAACTCTAGCTTATGTCAAGTTGATATAATACTAGCCAGCATAGTGTTGATATTTGTTCTTGTCTTTTTTAGCTGGATGTTCCTTTCCTTGGTTTCTATTGCCTGCTCTTGATCTTGGGAAAGTGTGGTTGCTGTGTGTTGCCTGGTAGAGGGTGCTACTGCAGGTCAGTGGGTGGCAGAGAGTTATGGATGTAAGCTAGGTAAAAAGGCTTCACAAAGAGAAAATGGGATCCTATCCACACCAAGAGGTGGGGATCCTTAGGGAGTTGGAAGTGTGGTAAGAAAGTGGGTTCCTGTTAGTAGGTTGCGGCAAGGTAGAGAATAATCTGGAACGACAGGGATGAAAGGTCCAGGGTCATCCTGATACTGAACCAAGATTTGGAGTTAAATGGAGTTAAAGTGGAGGGAGGGAGCCTGTAAGCAGGTTGTTACTGGGCTGGGGGTGAAAATGGAGAGATTGTATTGGAGAACAGGAAGGATGTTATGAATCACCTGTCTGAGTCCCTGCCTGGTGTAGTCACTGGTATTCCCAGGTAGAAAGTGTTTCTAGGTTTAGGGAGCTGACACCAAGGATGGGGATGAATTAGAAGTGAGTGGTTGAAGGGGTCCATAGTAAGAAGAAAGCTGGGTCCACACCAAAGTTCTTGGAGTCTCTAGGGAATGGTGATAGGGTGGAAGGACAGGCCCTTGCATGCAGTTCACTACAGGGCAGTGGGGAGACTGGGGAGTATGTAATAGAAGACAAGAGGAGTGTGAAAACTGCCTACCAGAGTCTAGGTCCAGTGTGACCTCCAAGGGTTCCAGGTAGAGAGTGCGTTAAGGTTTTGGTGGCTGACACAAAAGAATGGGAATGGGTTAGAATGGAGTGCCAAAAGGGTCCACAGGAAGGAGAAAGCTTGGTCTACCACAAGTTTTGGCACAGTCTCCAGGGAACAAAGATAGTGTCTCAAGTTCATTTTTTTCAATATGATTTATATATTTAATCCCTAATCTTACCGTCCTTCATTCCTAGAGTATCTGATAGAACCTCAGATATTTTCAAAGCTATTTATTTCTCTTTGAAATATTAGTTGTATTAAAATATACTACATAAGATGATACATGTTATGTGAGAGGGTGGTGTTTTCATCACTTTTATTTCTGTGAGGAGAAACCATGAATAAGGCAACTTTCATAAAAGAAAACATTTAATTGGGGACTTCTTTACACTTTCAGAGGTTTAGTCCATTATCATCATGGCAGAAGCATGGCAGCACACATAGTACCTGAGCAGTAACTGAAAACTACATCCTGATCCACAGGCAGAGAAAGAGTTTGTGTGACATAGACTCAGCCTGGCATGGGTTTTTGAAAACTCAGAGTTCTCCCCCAGTGGCATACTTCCTCCAACAAGGCTACACCTACCCCAACAATGCCATATCTCCTAATCCTTCTCAAATAGTGCCATTTTCTGATGACTAAGCATTCAAATATATGAACCTGTGGGAGCCATTCTTTGCCAAACCACCACAGAAGGCTTTTGAGATTAAGACAGATAATATTATCTTACAGAGAAATATAAAATATTCAATAGTATTTAATTTAAAATATAAGACTTCAAAAGAAGTCCATTGCTTCAGGCACCACCATTATTCCAGTCACTTAATGCTGAGGGTCTTTTTCTGTTAAGTAAGAGGACAGTTTATGGTCGTTTTGAGGAAGCCATCAATAGTATAGTCTGTAAATGATGACAGTGGTAAATATGCATAAGCTATTGTTCTCCCTCCCAAGAATGAACAAGCCAGCACTGGATGTGTACTCCTGGGCAGAGTTTCTTTCCTCTTAATGGTGCCAGTCCAGTTGTTCTCTCTATTTAGATTATTTCTTTGTTGACTAACCTATTGCGTATTCAAAGAGAGGTGGAGGGTGATATCTTTTGTCTGTCCTTCCTTCCTTCCTTCCTTCCTTCCTTCCTTCCTTCCTTCCTTCCTTCCTTCCTTCCTTCCTTTCTGTTTGTTTTTTGAGACAAGGTTACTCTGTACCTTTGGAGCCTATCCTGGAATCACTCTTGTAGACCAGGCTGGCCTCGAACTCAAAGAGATTGTTGTCTGCCTCTGCCTCCCAAGTACTGGGATTAAAGCCATTCGCCACCACCAGCTGGCCTCAGATCTCTTATTGTTACTTTGTGACCTGACACTGCTTCAATTAAAAATGTACACCATGATTCTAAATTTTTTTCTTCCTGTACATATCTTTTAAAATAAGGAGCGTAAATGTTACAAAATTGAAGACTTTTATAAGAGAGTAAATTAGAAACACAGAACCGCCCTAAGAATCCTGTTGTAGGCCGAGACTGCTCATTCATTTCCCAGCTGCCCAGACCCAAATAATTACATAGAAACTATATTAATTACAACACTGCTTGGCCAATAGCTTAGGCATATTCCTGGGTAACTCTTATTTCTTAAATTAACCCATTTCTATTTAACTGTGTATTGTCATGAGGCTGCGGCTTACCTAAAGTTCTGGCTGGTGTCTTTCTTCTTTGACAGCTACATGGTGTCTCCCTGACTGTGCCCACTCTCTCTATATATCTCTGTTTGGATTTCCCACCTGGCTTCACTCTGCTAAGCCATTGAACAAAACAGCTTTATTCATCAACCAATTAAGCAACACATATGTAGAAGGACATCTCACATGATCTCCCCTTTCCTTTCTAAGTAACAACTAAGGTTTTAACTTTAGCATAGTAAAATTACGTATACAAACCAGTTAACAAGCAAGAATTATAGTTACAATATAGTTTATTTGCGTTTGGTAAATTAAGGACAATGCTCTATCATCTATCTTTGTGAGTCTAAAGTTTCATATCTAATTTATCTCTTATAATAACCAAGGAAAACTATAACTATCTGTCTTCAACTCTATCAAGGACCCAAGAAGGGTATAATATTACCTAAGTAAACAGGAAGTGCATTGTAAGCAACTTCTAAAACTCTAGAATTGACAGAGATATCTCACTGCCTAGACAGTCACCCAAACTTCTGTAACACTGGGGCATCCATATTCAGTCTACAGGCACATAGTATCTGGCAGACTTTTCCATGAAGCAGGAAATGTGAAGGGCTGTTTTGCTTATATTGGTAGTTTGTCAGTCACTTTCTTCTCTGTCCTGCAGAATGTCTGGCAGTTTCCTCTGTGAAGCAGGAACCCTGAAGGACCATCCTAAATGGTTCCAATGTTAGCCAACTGTATCCACATAAAACCTGAGAGAACTTGAGAAGGGATTCTAGACATAAAAGAACAGAGTTAAGCACAACTTCTTGGTAGCCGCATTTTTTCAGATAGGCTCTGTTGGTCATTAGCAGAGGTGTGGCTACTTTAAGAGCTGGCTTCCTGGTTCATGCTGGTTGCGTAAATGGCTCTGACTCTTTCAGCAGGTCCTGCTATGGAGCACTTATGGGGTTTGTGTGCAGTATGCTGCAAGTTGATTGATGGCAGCAACATAAACCTGTTGCATCCCTGGATCTGGGGCAGTGAATTTGGCTCGCAGGGCTGGTAGTAAATGTACCTCTACCATATTGAAAGCCCAAGAGAGGCGGAGCCAGCATCCAGGGCTGCTGCGACCACACTGCTTACTATTTTAAAATATTCCTTGTCAGAAAGGGATTTCACTTACACAGTAGGACAAATTCAGACATAAAAGACCTCTAGATGAGATACAGTATGTTTAAAAATGTATGTAGCCTTGGGAGAAAGAGGAAAAAGAGTATAGAGAGTTATAAAAATATTTTTTAAAAAATAAAGTCTTAAAAGAGACAATAAAAGTAATATAAGAGAACAGACAATCATAGATTAAAGGAGTAAAGGTAATAAGTATTCAAAAGTAATGGAGAGAAAAATGCCACACAAAGATAGAAAATACAGAGTCTGGATTATGTATACTGTTGTGTTTTCTTTAAATTTTTTGAATGTTAATGAGCTAACTGCAGAGAAACATTTTGTTGTGCGGGTTGTTGCTAAACCAAACCAACATGTGTATTTTAAAGGTGTCTTCACTTCAAAATTTGAGTCTGAAGATGTATTTGGAAAAGCGATTCTGCTTGTTTCCATGGGAGATAAGAACCTATGGATGCCTTTCAGGCTAATGTGGTTTGATGGAACAAAACCCCCTGAAAGATCTTCTTGAACCCCTAAAATTGCTTCTCCCTGCAAACAGCAAGAAGCAGTTTAGAGAAAACAATGCCCAAATTCCCAAAATGATTGTTTGTAAATGTTTGTTTTAATTTAATAGGAGATATGGTATAGAAATGAATACTTTACCTTGGTATGGATCTTGGTCTTTTGATACAGATTTAAGGACAATCTTGTTATTTGTATATTTCTACTCTTGTTTAAGGTATTATGTTTATACATTCATTAAAAATGAATATTTAAAAACTACATATTAATATTTATAATAGTCAAATTTGTAGTCATTTAAGTTAGGTTTTCTAGACATATAAAGATGTATTTCAGTTAGACACTCTTCAACACTTCAAAGCCCGACAGAATATCGCACTTAAAGTGTTTTAAGAACTTAGACTTGACAATGGGACTTATCTGCTTCTGGCAGCACCAATTACTTCAAAAGGTTGATGGGCATCAAACACATTTGGTATGGAATTTGCCTTCAATTGAGAAGGCTAGACATTTGTGCAAGAAAATGCTCTTGCCTGGACTGCTTGATGTATGCTATAAGAACTGGACATGCAGGACCCACAGAAAAGTGAATGCTAAACTTTCCAAAAGACAGGATGGTCCTTCAGGAAACTGCCAGACATTCTGCAGGACAGAGAAGAAAGTGACTGACAAACTGCCAATATAAGCAAAACAGCCCTTCACATTTCCTGCTTCATGGAAAAGTCTGCCAGATACTATGGGCCTGTAGGCTGAAGATGGATGCCCCAGTGTTACAGGAGAAGTTTGGGTGACTGTCTAGGCAGTGAGATGTCTCTGTCAATTCTAGAGTTTTGGAAGTTGCTTACAATGCACTTCCTGTTTACTTAGGTAATATTATATCCTCCTTGGGTCCTTGATGGAGTTGAAGACAGATAGTTATTGTTTTCCTTAGTTATGATAAAAGCAAATTAGATATGAAACTTCAGACTCACAAAGAAATATTGTAACTATAATTATTGCTTGATACCTGTTTTGTTATATGTAATTTTACTGTGTTAAAGCTAAAAGTTTCCTTTTTATTTAGACAGGAAAGGGGAGATGATGTGGGATTTCCCCTCTGTATGATGTATATATGTTTTATTTCCATTGGTTAATAAAGAAGCCACTTTGGCACATGGCAGGGCAGAATAAAGCCAGGTGAGAAATCCGAACAGAGATATATAGAGTAGGTGGAATCAGGGAGATGCCATGTAGCTGCTGAAGGAGAAAGATGGTAGAAATCCGGAACCTTACCAGTAGGTCACAGTCTTGTGTTGATACATAGATTAATAGAAATGGGTTAATTTAAGATGTATGAGTTAGTTAATAAGAAGCCTGAGCTAATAGGCCAAACAGTGTTGTAATTAATATAGCTTTTGTGTGATTATTTGGGTCTGGTCGGCTAGGGAATGAATGAGCAGTCTCTGCTTAACATCCTGTATCATAAATGTAGTTTGGGTGAGCTGAAGCTGTAGGCATGTGTCTTTATTCTGGTGAACTTTATATTTTTCCCTCTTTTTTTGTAATTTCTTTTAGAGTAAGTGAAGAAAAGGAAGTGACAGAGGAACGACTGAAAACCGAGCAGGAATCCTTTGAGAAGAAGATCCGGCAGTTGGAAGAACAGAATGAACTGATCATCAAAGAAAGGGAAGATATCCTTTTGAACGTTTCTTTCATTTTATGTATAGTAAGTTTGACTCTTGTATGAAGAAATTGTATACTCCAGAGAAATAATTGTTCTAATTTATAACAGGGAATAAATCTGCATGTACTGCCATTTCTGGGCAATCAGGAAGACACTTAGCAGCATGTGCTGTTGCTTCCTTTGTGCTTGATAAGGCCATCCAGCTGTTCTGCTGCTGTTATTGCTCATGCAGAACACATTTGTCAACTAAAACAGACAATGAGAAATTTGGGCTTTACCACAAAATGTTGCATCTTCATTAAATCCCCCCCACTACTATAATAGAGGCTTAACTTCCTCATATTTAAAATTCTTCCTAGGTAAAGTTTAAACAGTTGAAAGGAATCCTCTTCTGTTATAAACATGAAATGAAAAAAAAAATCTAGAAGCCAAAACAACAGCTTATAGTATATATAGCTGTTGTAGTTGATAAATGCTTACACTATAGTATAAAACCAACAAGCAATGTCATGAAGCAGAAAACTTTGCAATTTAAATTTAGAAGTATTGAACATGCATGCGTGTGTATATGTAACCATGTACATAGTGCCTGGTTTGTAAAAAAATAAACACATTATTTATGACTGACTTTTTGTTTAAATTATGTTGTATGTGTGTGGGGCTTTGTGTTTGTGAGGGCATATGCCCATGGAGGTCAGAGAAAGGATTCCCTGGAGCTGCAGTAACAATAGATTATTAGCCACCCAATATTGGTGCTAAGTACCTTTGAAAGAGCAGTAAGCATTCTTAACTTCTGAATCATATCTCTAGCCCCAGTACAAATATATTTAAATTAAAAAGTTCTTCTTAGATGGATATGTGAATTAAAATAACCATACTTATGAACTTTCTCTTGGTTGGGTAGAATTGTATAATGTCATAGATCAAAGAGAGAAACAGCTGTCCTTAAACAAAGAATGATGGATCTTTCAGCAAAAGCAGTATGAATGTTTGAAAAAGCCATTGTCCTTATTGGCAGAGTCATTACTAACTTGATGGTTATTTTTTCAAAGATTCTGCAAGTGACAAACAATCTCTTATATTGATAATAATAATGCATTTAAAATATTAGAGAAATCTAATCATAAAGATATATTAACTAGCTTGAAAAATCACAAAACTGTTATTATAAAAAATGAGTTCTGAACTTGTTTTCACATAGTAGAATCATATGATAGAAAATTAATAGTTAGAATTTTTGCCTTTTAATTTGTAGAGTAGATCACTAATAAGGTTTATTGATACCACGATAGTAATTTTTTAGCTTTTTCCCATTCTCTTTCTTTGTGTGTGTCTCACTCTGCCTTCTCTCTCTGACATCTCTCTCTGTCTCTCTTTCTCTATGTCTCTATCTCTGTCTCTCTTTCTCTGACTCTGTCTGTCTGACACTCCATCCCTCCATGGGTCCATCATCTTGGGCCTCTCTGGCTCTTTTTGATTTCATTGTTCCAAGAATGTCGGCCCTCAGGACAGAGACCGTGTTCTGCTGGTTTTCTCTCCTTGTTAGAGAAATGCTGTTTACTGAATATTCATAACACACTTTAGATAGCACTTGCACAAAATAGTAGTTTAGAAATCCAATGACATTTCCATTTAAAGGTCTCTTTTTACATAAGAACTAAAGAGAGATGACCTCTGGCTTAAAGTTATCAGTATTGGCAGCGCTACAGTTCTAGCTTCTAATGGCTGTTCAAGTTCAAAGGGCCACATTTAAGTTAGGGCAGGAAGAAAGGGCAACTGTAAGTCCTCTTCATTTAAAAAGAAAATAAAGGAATTCTATGGGGGAGTCCTCCCATCCCTCACGTGACTGATATTATTGATATCAGAGGCTGAGAAGGTTGAGCACAGACAACTGTCTGGTTTGGATAGTGGTGCAAGTAGTGAAGGAGAAGGAGCCTGAGGTTGCCTTCTACTCTGCTAGCAAAAGTAGGGGATATGGAACTCACTTTCTCTATGGAAACAAAGAAAGAAATTTTGACCTTCTTAGCATTCAGTGACATCAGAATTAAGTTGAGGAAAGAAGGTAAGACAGATTGGTATTAGAATATTTGAAAGGCTAGGCAGCCAGAGTCCTTGTTTGTTGTGTTAATCCTTAAGATACTTATATAGCTTTCTAAGAAGGTAGCATGCCATTTCAGTAGGCAGTGACATTAGTACTCTGTGAAGAACAGTGTTTTTAGTACTTAAGCTATATAAACTCATCAAGCCCATGAATGGTTTCTTCTGGAAAGTGGGGTGTTAAGATAGCTCAAGTGTATTGGAGTGGCACAATATTTGGTATTTCCTCCAGGACTTAGCTCAAGATTCAACACAAACACATTACTTCAGTAGCCTAAATCCGGAGTGATAGCAACTAAATTTAGCTGTGTCCCTTATGTCTGTGGCTATTTCTGTGCTCTAACTTCTACAAGTAGTTGTGTCCAAGACCCCAGGATTCGCTTAGCCTAAAATACTCATTGTCTAACCCTCTCCCTCTGGAAGGATATACATGAGGTCATAGACTTAGAGCTGTTTCATATACAGTAAGCAGGGAGTTGGTGTAAGCATTTATTTTGAATTGTGAATGAGGACTGAAGTAAATGCTGGGGTATTAGCAACAATTAAAATGGATTAGTTGATGTAATCCCTCTTGAGGCATTTTAAATCACAAATGGTAGGTCATGTTTATAGAAGTTTATGGTCAAAAGGGGAGAAAGAAATGACACAAACAATGATACTCAGGATTTTTGTTACAAGTATATTGCCCAGGTACAAATCTCCTTAATAGAATAAACCTGTCAGAGGTTAATACAGATGATTTTACAGTACATAAAACTCTATAAAACTCTGAAACATAAAATGAGCTTGTAATTTAAAACAATATAATTTTAACTACACATACATTTACCTATCTCACATGAATGGTTCAGACTCTTTCATGTACATGAAGTCAGATAATCTCAGTTCATTTTAAAGTTCATTTCTGTGTGAGGCACCTTGGCAGTATACCAACAAATTGCAGTTTGGGGCATTTTTAAGGTATGTTATACCAAATTAGTTTTTCTTTTAAGGGATAATAAAAGATTAACAATACAGACTACCTCCTTAGTGGAAAAGAAAGTTATTTTGCATGTTTGCATAAGTATATGACATGTGATAGCTATATATATATATATATATACTTTATTAAAACATAAAAGTTCTTATAATTTTCAGTCTTTAAACAAGGAATACTATGCTTTAAGACCTTAGAAGTATAAATAAATATGCCATTTTACTGCCACATGGGTCTCTTGAGCCTTGTGGAACTTTGCCTGCCTGTGAAATAAGAGAGAATCTTTAAAAGACACCTAAAGAGAAATTTGACCAACAACTCTAATTCTGAAACATGCAGGCATGTGAATATTTTAAGTTGTAATGCGTGTATTCATTAGAAAAGTTAATTAATATTTGAACTCGTATTTCTTGAGAATGACTCAGATTGATGGTGTTAGTAAAAGATTGTAGAAGGAGAGAAAGGTCTGATGTCTGGTAGCATTACTATGTTCTGAGCTATGAAGGCAAATGTCTGAAGCACAGTGCATGTTAGAGTAAAAACATTTCTTGTTTCTATTGACTACATGAGAAGCCTAATAAATGACAGACTGTTACCATTCTCCCAACCTGTAAATGTGTGTGTGTGTGTGTGTGCTGCACACAAGCATGTGGTGCATTTGTTTTTCTTTTTTCTTTTTTTTTTTATTCAAAAACTTACACTTCCTCCCCTTCTCCCAGTCCCCTCCCGCTCCCGCCAACCCCACCTCCTTCCCCCAGCATCCTTAAGAAAGGACAGGGTACCCTGCCCTGTGGGAAGTCCAAGGCCCTCCCCCCTCCATCCCAGCCTGGGAAGCTGTGCATCCAAATAGACTAGGGTCGCAAAAAGCCAATACATGCAGAAGAGATAGGTCCCAGTGCCATTATGGATGGTTTCTCAGTCTGCCCCCATTGGCAGCCACATTCAGAGAGTCCGGTTTGATCACATGCTCGTTCAGTCCCTGTCCAGCTGGATTTGGTGAGCTCCTATTAGATCAGGCACACTGTCTCAATGGGTGGACCAGCCCCTCGCGGTCCTGACTTCCTTGCTCATCTTCTTCCTCCTTCTGCTCTTCAACTGGACCTTGGGAGCTCAGTCCATTGCTCTGATGTGAATGTGGGTCTCTGTCTCTATCTCCATCCATCGGACGAAATTTCTATGGTGATAATCAAGATAATCATCAATGTGACTATGGGACAAGGCTAGTTCAGGCACCCTGTCCTCTTCTGTCCAAGTATCTAGCTGGGGACATCCCTGTGGACACCTGGGATCCACTTTAGGGCCAAGTCTTTTGCCAATCCTAAAAGACTCCCTTAATGTAGATATTTTATTCCCTGCTCCAATATCCGCCCTTCCTCCATCTCCACCCTCCCACTCCTCCAAGCTCTCCCCAGTCCTTCCATTCTTCCTTCTCCTTCTCCCACCCCTACCCCTACCCATATCCCCACCCCCGTGCTCCCACGTGCCCAACGATCTTGTTTGCTTCCAATTTCCAGGAGGTATATGTATGTTTTTCCTTGGGTTCACCTTGCTATTTGGCTTCTCTAGGCTTGTGAGCTATATGCTTAATGTTCTTTGTTTATGGCTAGAGTCCAATAATAAGTGAGTACATATCATAGTCATCTTTTTGGGTTTGGGTTATTTCACTAAGCATAGTGTTTTCTATTTCCATCCATTTGCATGCAAAATTCAAGATGTCATTGTTTTGTTACCGCAGAGTAGTATTCTAATGTGTATATATTCCACACTTTCTATATCCATTTTTCCATTGAGGGGCACCTAGGTTGTTTCCAGGTTCTGGCTATTACAAACAATGCTGCTATGAACATAGTTGAACAAATGCTTTTGTAGTATGATTGGACATCTCTTGGGTATATTCCCAAGAGTGGTATTGTTGGATCCTGAGGTAGGTTTATTCCCAATTTGTAGTATGAGGGCCTGGTTGGTTTCTGTCCTCCCACCAGGTCCCCAGCCATTTAGGCCCCAAGGAAAATCACACAGAGAGTCTACTTTAGGTTATAAACTGATTGGCCCATTAGCTCATGCTTCTTATTAGCTCTTGTAGCTTATATTAACCCATTATCCCTATCTGTGTTAGCCACATGGCTCAGTACCTTTCTCAGTGTGGAAGGTCACATCCTGCTTCTTTAGTGGTCCGGACAGGAATGCTGGGAGAGCTTCCTGCTTCCCAGAATTCTCCTGATCTAATAGCCCCACCTCTACTTCCTGTCTGGTTGACCCATCCTGGCTAATGGGCCAATTGGCGTTTATTTAAACCATGATTGACAGAATACAGACAATTCTCCCATACCACCAGTTTCCTGAGAAACCGCCACACTGATTTCCAAAGTTTTTATACAAGTTTGCATTTCCACCAGCAATGGATGAGTGTTCCCCTTACTCTACATCCTCTCCAGCATAGGCTATTATTGGCGTTTTTGATTTTAGCCATTCTGAGAGGTGTAAGATGGTATCTCAAAGTTGTTTTGATTTGTATTTCCCTGATCGCTAAGGAAGTTGAACATGACCTTAAGTATCTTTTGGCCATTCGAACTTCATCTGTTGAGAATTCTCTGTTCAGATCATTACCCCATTTTTTAATTGTGGTATTTAGAATTTTAATGTCTAGTTTCTTGAGTTCTTTGTATATTTTGGAGATCAGACCTTTGTCTGATGTGGGGTCAGTGAAGATCTTCTCCCATTCAGTAGGATGCCCTTTTGTCTTAATGACTGTGTCCTTTGCTTTACTGAAGCTTCTCAGTTTCAGGAGGTCCCATTTTTTCATTGTTGCTCTTATTGTCTGTGCCATTGGGGTTTTATATAGGATGTGGTCTCCTGTGCCCATGTATTGCAGGCTACTTCCCACTTTCTCTTCTGTCAGGTTCAGTGTGGTCGGATTTATATTGAGGTCTTTAATCCATTCGAACTTGAGTTTTGTGCATGGTGATAGATAAGGATCTATTTTCATTCTCCTACAGGTTGACATCCAGTTATGCCAGCACCAGTTGTTAAAGATGCTTTCATTCTTCCATTGTATAATTTTAGCCTATTTGTCAAATATGAGGTATTCATAGATTTTTGGATTAATATCCAGGTCCTTGATTCAATTCCATTGGTCAACATCTCTGTTTTTATGCCAATACCAAGCTGTTTTCATTACTGTAGCTCTGTAATAGAGTTTGAACTCAGGGATGGTAATGCCTCTGGAAGTTCCTTTTTTGTATAGGATTGTTTTGGCTATCCTGGGCTTTTTGTTTTTCCATATAAAGTTAGTTATTGTTCTCTCAAGGTCTATGAAGATTTTGTTGGGATTTTGATGGGGATTGCATTGAATCTATAGATTGCCTTTGGTAGAATTGCCATTTTTACTATATTGATCTTACCAATCCAGGAACATGGGAGATCCTTCCATTTTCTGGTATCCTCTTTGACTTCTTTCTTCAAGGTCTTAAAGTTCTTGTCAAATAGATCTTTCACTTCCTTGGTTAGTGTTACCCCAATATACTTTATGCTATTTGTGGCTATCATGAAAGGTGATGTTCCTCTGATTTCCCTTTTTGTTTCTTTATCCTTTGTGTATAGGAGGGCTACTGATTTTTTTGACTTAATCTTGTATCCTGCCCAATCACTGAAGGGATTTATCAGCTGTAGAAGTTCTTTGGTAGAATTTTTGAGGTCACTTATGTACACTATCATATCATCTGCAAATAATGAAAGGTTGACTTCTTCCTTTCCAATTTGAATCCCCTTGATCTCCTTATGTTGTCTTACAGATATTGCTAGAACTTCAAGCACTATATTGAAGAGATATGGAGAGAGTGGACAGCCTTTTCTTGTTCCTGGTTTTGGTGGAATCGCTTTGAGTTTCTCTGCATTCAATTTGATGTTAGCTGTTTGCCTGCTGTATATTGCTTTTATTATATTTAGATATAATCCATGTATCCGTAATCTCTCCAAGACCTTTATCATAAATGGGTGTTGAATTTTGTCAAATGCTTTTTCAGCATCTAATGAAACGATCATATGTTTTTTTTTCTTTCAGTTTATTTATATGATGGATTACATTGATAGATTTTCGTATGTTGAACCAGCCCTGCATCTCTGGGATGAAGCCTACTTGTTCATAATGCATGTGTTCTTGGATTCTGTTTGCTAGTATTTTATTGAGAATCTTTGCATTTATGTTCATGAGTGAGATTGGTCTGTAATTCTCTTTCTTGGTTGCGTCTTTGTGTGGTTTTCTATCAGGGTAACTGTAGCTTCATAAAAAGTGTTAGGCAATGACTCTTCTTTTTTGTATTATGTGAAACACATTAAAGGGTATAGGTATTAGCTCCTCTTGGAAGTTCTGATAGAATTCTTCATTAAAACCATCTGGTCCTGGACTTTTTTTTCGTTGGGAGGCTTTTGATGACAGCTTCTATTTCCTCACGACTTATAGGTCTATTTAAATTGTTCACCTGGTCTTGATTTAATTTCGGTATATGGTATTTATCTAAAAAACTATCCATTTCTTTTACATTTTCCAATTTTGTGGCATACAGGCTTTTGTAGTAAGACCTAATGATTCTTTGAATTTCCTCAGTGTCTGTTGTTATGTCTCCCTTTTCATTTTGATCTTGTTTATTTGAGTGTTCTCTCTCTGCCTTTTGATTAGTTTGGATAGGGGATTGTCGATCTTCTTGATTTTCTCAGGGAACTTGTTCTTTGTTTCATTGATTGTTTGGATTGTTTTCTGTGTCTCTATTTTGTTGATTTTAACACTCAGTTTGATTATTTCCAGTCTTCTACCCCTCTGGGTGAGTCTGCTTCTTTTTTTTCCTAGAGCTTTCAGGTATGCTGTTAAGTCACCAATGTGCGCTTTCTCCATTTTCTTTATGTGGGCACTAAGTGCTATGAACTTTCTTCTTAGCACTGCTTTCATAGTTTCCCATAGGTTTGGGTATGTTGTGTCTTTATTTTCGTTGAATTCAAGGAAGAATTTAGTTTCTTTATTTCTTCCTTGACCCAGGAGTGGTTCAGTAGTTGACTGTTCAGTTTCCATGAGGTTGTAGGCTTTCTGGGGGTGGAATTGTTGTTAAATTCTAACTTTACTCCATGGTGATCCAATAGGACCCAGGTAGTTAATCCATTTTTTTTTTTTTTGTATCTGTGTATGTTTGCTTTGTTACCGAGTATGTGGTCAGTTTTCAAGAAGGTACCATGAGATGCCGAGAAGAAGGTATATTCTTTCCTGTTTGGGTGGAATGTTCTATAGATGTCTATTCAGTCCATTCGATTCATTATATCTGTTAGTTCTCGTATTTCTCTGTTAAGTTTCTGTCTGGTTGACTTGATGAGAGAGGAGTGTTGAAATTGCCTACTATTAGTGTGTTTGGTTTGATGTGTGCTTTGAGTTCTAGTAATGTTTCTTTTACATATGTGGGTGCTTTTATACTAGGGGCATATATGTTCAGGATTGAGATTTCATCCTGATGGATTATTCCTGTTATGAGTATAAAATGTCCATCTCCATCTCTTCTGATTGATTTTAGTTTGAAGTCGATTTTGTTTGATATTAGTATAGCCACACCTGCTTGTTTCTTGGGCCATTTGATTGAAAAACCTTTTCCCAACCCTTTACTCTGATATAATGTCTGTGTTTGTGGTTGAGGTGTGTTTCTTGTAAACAGCAGAATGTTGGATCCTGTTTTCGTATCTATTCTCTTAGCCTGTGCTTTTTTATAGGTGAATTGAGACCATTGATATTAAGTGATATTAATGACCAGTGTTTCTTAACTCTGGTTATTTTTTTTTTTGGTAGAGTTTGTGTGTTTCCCTTCTTTGAGTTGTGTTGGTGGAGGGTGTTGCATGTGTGTGTTATTATGGGTGTTGTTTGCTTCCTTTTGTTGTGGTTTGCCTTCTAGTACTTTCTGTAAGGCTTGGTTTGTGGCTACGTATTGCTTAAATTTGTTTTTATCCTGGAATATCTTGTTTTCAATGGTGAAAGAAAGCTTTGCTGGGTAAAGTAGTCTGTGCTTGCATCCATGGTCTCTTAGTGTCTGTAGGACATCTATCCAAGACCTTCTGGCTTTCATGGTTTCCATAGAGAAGTCAGGTGTTATTCTGATGGGTTTACCTTTATATGTTACTTGACCTTTTTCCTTTGCGGCTCTTAATATTCTTTCTTTATTCTGTATGTTTTGTGTTTTGATTACTATATGGCGAGGGGATGTTTTCTTTTGATCCAGTCTATTTGGTGTTCTGTATGCTTCTTGTACCTTCATAGAAATATCCTTATTTAGTTTGGGAAAGTTTTCTTCTCTAATTTTGTTGAATATATTTTCTGGGCCTTTGAGCTGGAATTCTTCTCCTTCTTCTATTCCTATTATTCTTAGGTTTGGTCTTTTCATGGTGTCCCAGATTTTCTGGATGTTTTGTGTTGCGAATTTGTTGGATTTGTTTTTTTCTTTGATCAATGAGTTTATTTTCTCTATCATATTGTCAGCATCTGAGATTCTTTCTTCTATCTCTTGTATTTTGTTGGTTATACTTGTCTCAGTAGTTCCTGTTCGTTTACCCAGATTTTCCATATCCAGCCTTCTCTCGGTTTGTGATTTCTTCACTGCCTCCATTTTAGTTTTCAAGTCTTGAACTGTTTCCATTACCTGTTTGATTGCTTTTTCTTGGTTTTCTAGGGTATCTTTGAGGGATTTATTCATTTCTCCTAACTTTTTGTTAGTCTTCTCTTCCATATCTTTATAGGAGTTTTTTACATTCTCTTTAATGGTCTCTATCACTTTCATAATGTTATGTTTAATGTCAATTTCTTCTACTTGTTCTGGGTTAGGTTGTTCTAGTCTTCCTGTTGCATATGCGCTAGATCCTGGTGTTATTACGTTGCGTTTTAGGGTGTTGTAAGAAATTCTTGCATTGGCGCCTGCCCATCTCTTCCTTTGAACGTGGTCAGGAGAGTCTTGGCGGCTTGGTCTGATTTTTGTTGTGGCTAATTGTGTACTTGGGGATTTTTCTTATTCTGCCCTCTCTTAGGTCTCCTCAGCACTGGAGTTGGCTCTCACATCCCCTCCTCTCTGAAGTAGGCTTTGGTGGTGGATCTAAGGACCCCCTCCTGATGGATCTACTGGTACTGGTTCAGGCCCACCTGCTTGCCAAGGACCCCTCCTGAAGTATCTGCTGGTACTCCATGTGGTGCATTTGTCCATGTAGTTATGCTCATATATGTGAAGGCACCACAGATGGATGTCAGGTGTTTTCCTTAATCACTGTCCACCTCATTTTTGAAACAGTCTCTCACTGAATCTGGAGATAGATTGGGCTAGATGAACTGGCCAGTGATCTCAGGAATCTGCCTTTCTCCACCTGCCCACCACTGGGATTGTAGTACATGCTGTTGACAAGTATGTTAGAGATCTGAACTCAGGTTGTGATGCCTGCTCGGTAAATAATTTACCAACTAGTGCTTTTCCCCAGAACCTGACCCCCACGATTATAGGATAGGATACTGAATTCAGTACTTCAGCAAATGTTTGTACTACTAAGCAATATCTCCACTCTGAAAAGTTATTCTTTTTGCATCTAATACTCCTTTTTATCTATAATTCCTCCTTTTCAGGCTTATTAGAATTTGAAAATTTCTTTTTGTTTTTCACCACATTGGAAAGAATCTTACCAAGTTCTGTAGTTGGTATTAACTAAAAGATGGCACTTCTCTTGTGAGCGTGAGGGAGGCGATGATTGTTCCTTTTGGTTTTCATTCCTGTGCCCCATTTTCACTAGTATTTGGATGGTTTTTAGTATATTATATAAGTTCTTGGGTGGCTTCTAAGCTCTGTGAAAGAAAACTTAGCTTGTATTTTTTTGTCGCTTACTGAAGGAAACCAAGAATTTTTTGTTGTTAGTGTTTTCGTTTTGGTAGAGTTTGTTTGTCTGTTTGAGCTTCTGTTTGCATTGCTTCATTGAAAACCAAGCACTTGCCCCTCTGTTTTAAAAGTTCATTCTCTTAAAATTTCATACATGTGTATAATTTATTTTGCTCATATACCTTCCCTCCTTCCCTTCAATTTCCCCCATTCTTCCAGGATACATCTTCCAATTTGATGCTGTGGAGGGTGGGGTAAGGGGAGATTGATTCTGTTTAGTGCTGCTTTGTACACATGGGTGTGTAGTCATCCACAGAAACATAGACAACCGTGACTATCCCGTGAAGAAAACTGCCTCTGCCCTAGTAGTCTTCGGTTATCAATAACTTCAAGGGTGGGGATATCCTCCCAACTCCCTGGTGGAGTCCTTTCCCCTCCATGATGGATTTTTAACTAACTCATGCTGGTCGTGTGAGGCTAAACAAGGCTCTTATGTGTTCATCTATACAGCAGCCATGTCCTATCCAAGGAACAGTATTTCAGAGCATTCCTCTTTATCCTTCTGTCTTATATTTACTCCACCCATTTTTGTACTATGATCCCTGAATCTTGAGTGTGGGGGTTGATCCATAGCTGAGAACTCACTGTCACTTATTTTTAGTTATTTGAACAGCTGTGAGTACCCACATCAAGTGGCTCACAACCACTTGTAACTCCAGTTTCAGAGAATTTGACACCCTCTTCTGGCCTCCATGGGCCCTACACAGACATGCAAAGACACATATCAATATAAACATATAAAATGAATCTTTAAAGTAAATTACTATAGGACTGTGTTGCTTGAGGCCATTTTGCTTACTGCATAATGCTGTGTGTACCTGGTAGGTTTGGGGCCATAATGTTATTGTATGCTGTCATGGAAGGTCATTGTAAGTCAGAATTAACAGACAATAATTCTTTCTGCTAATGAATGTTGTGGGGAAACAATCTCTCTTTAGGGGGAAAATTGATCGTTACTGGTTACTTTTGTTGTCCTCTAAACCATTCATTGTCTGGAAGATTATTTGTTGGGCTAGACATATAGTTCAGTGGCAGAGTGCTTGCCTGTTTAAACAATGTCCTAGATTTAATTCCAGCACAAATAGATAAATAAGATTATTTTCTCTTAAAAGTATTTAAGTACTTATGGTAACTACAGGGTAGAAGGAATTGATAGTAAATATTTGTAGAAAATAAGATAATTCTATTAACTTATCTGTATGCTTAGTTTCATTTTGGTTCATCTCATATTTAAGTAAATTTTTGATAGCAGACTATCTGTACAGTTGGGTTTTCTGAAACTAATTGAGAAAGTAATAGAAAGTACTTC
Organism: Ondatra zibethicus; assembly: GCA_004026605.1. NCBI lineage: Eukaryota > Metazoa > Chordata > Mammalia > Rodentia > Cricetidae > Ondatra > Ondatra zibethicus. The sequence goes on along the minus strand of PVIU01005483.1, from coordinate 2,026 downwards.
TAGGTTATCCTACTCACCTATGTGTATACTTTCCCTATAAGAGGGTTCTTGAGGCTGTTATGGATAATAAATTCACCACTTGCTATCTGTACATTTAATTCTACCACAGCTTAGAAACAAAAAATTGTTCGTAGCAAATAGAACTGTAGCGAAAATATTGAAATTGAGAAAACTTTTAAAAGCACATAAAAACTGAAGATGGCCAATAGTATTGAACTTTATCCCCTATATAAAATGTGCAGACGTTAGTATTAAAGGAAGCGATTACGTAACAGGTCTCATGATTTTAGGCATCAACATAACACTGTGTTGTCTTCTGTTATCTTTAGTACTTCTATCACTACACATTTTACATTTGCCAATTCCTGTCATGAACATAGCACTTTCTCATACTTTTCCTTCTCTGTGACAGCCTGAGGAGTAAGGACAGGCAGACCCTCTGCGTCTGGAGCAGTGACTGGAACAGCATGGTGCAGAGCCAAAAGTGAACATTGACCACTCTCTCCATTATACTAAGTTCTTTCAGCACTGGTAAAGTGTCCAATATTAGTAACCCTCTGTTGAAGCATAACTTTATAAAAATGTCTAATATGTATCTATATTATTTTGTATCTGAAGCTTTTAAAACTATTTAAAACTATGTTTTTGTAAGAAAGTACATATGGGAAGTCATGTTGTACAGGTTCTTGTGTTTCGATTTCAGTCTTTTCCTGTGCTCCCTGTGACATATTCTGAGCCCATTGTCCTTTTCAGTGTCCCTCACTGCATTCCCTCATGATTATGGTGTTCTTGTGTTTGTTTCTACTGTCTAACTGTTCTTTAAGAATGTTCCATCACTTTCTTAAATACTAGTTTTATTACATCACTTGCCTTTTAATACCTTTCTATAGCTTTAAAAGATCAAATGGATTTTTTTTCTTCAGTACTGGCGATCAAACCCAGAGCCTTAAATATACTAGACAAGTGCTGGACCACTGAGCTGTATCCCCAGACTCATTTTAAAAACAGTGTCTAGCTAAGCTTTCCCAGACAGACTTTACATTCAGCCTCTAATCGAGCATACTTTGAACTTGCAATCTACCTGCCTCAGCCTGTTGATTATTTGGCCCCGCTTCAAATAAGTCCTGATTTTGACATTCAAGTCCAGGCATTACTAGTGTCAAATGACTTGTGACCTTCCTTTGGATGACCCTTTATGTGGCTCCTACAGAATACTTAGGAAAGTATGTTTGCTTTTTCCCACTTACTACAGTTTTTTTTTTCTTTAGCATTGGTCCTTTGATCAGTTTTCCTTATCATGGTGTCTTTAAAACATCATTTGTAATAAGTTGTATTTGCAGTCTGAATATAACTTATTTATTGTATTCAAATAAATACATTATTTGAGTCTGAAGCAATTTACACACACTATCTGCCCTAATTTATATGTCTTCCTATTCTTTAGATAGCTATGTACACTTGGAATAGTTCTTGCTTCAATTTTTTTCTAGTCTTTTAAACGACACTTATTTGTGTGCATGTACGTGTGTGTGTGTGTGTGTGTGTGTGTGTGTGTGTCTATGTCTGTCTGTGTGTACACAACAGCACACATATGGAAGTCTGAGGACAACTGGCAGGATAAGATCTCTCCTTTTATTATGTGGCCCCAGGGATGGAACTCAGGTAGTCAGGTTTGGTAGCAAGTTCTTTTATTTCCTAAGCCATCCCCCTGAATTGAAAATTTGGAGTCAAGTCTTGCCTTTTAAGTTTGTCTTTTTTATACCAGTATGACTTTAAAGAAGTTGTGGAACAATTGATCATTACAGTGGCATTTTAGGAAGGATGCAATTTATAACTGTTTTATGCTTGAGTAAGAGTGAAAAAGTGAAGGCTTCAAGAAAGAGACAGTTTTTAGCTAAAGGATAACTTTTAGTTATTTGGAGGAGTGATTTCTGGGTTGTTTTAATTTTACCCTCTGCTTTGGTGGGAAACAGTAGAGTTTCTTGGGGAGGGGGATGGACCTTTCCAGGGTGTTGGATATTGGTGG
>PVIU01005482.1:0-112935 GCA_004026605.1 Ondatra zibethicus | reverse complement strand
TCCTAGAATGGAATAGGTATTACGGTATTGACATATCCTAGGAAGAGAAAGATGGCATTGTTTTCTGAGGTCTGAATTACATGAACCAGCTAAAAGTTGTAAAGAGGAAAAAGAGAAGAAACCAAAAGATTGACCTCTTTCTGAGAAGATGGCAAGCAAATGAAATCAAGTTGCCTGCCGACATTTTCATAGACAAGCAGGAGGCAGTATGTTCTGTTGTTACACCGTCACTCCTCAGAATGCTCCCTTCCTTCACAGAGGAAGGAAGCAGGCATTACATGCCTTTATTTTCTATGCCTCGTCTTAGATGTACAAAGTACTATTTTAGGCCAATTATGCAACTGTTGCTTCCACAAAGCCTATCATATCAATTCAATATTTAAATAATTCCTTAGAAAATATAATTAGAGTAAATGTTTTCAAAAGAAGAGAAACATTCTTGTACATCATAGAAATTCTGTCCTAATAGATGATGGACTTCCCCTAACTAGGATATTAATCAGTTTGCTCGATGAAATGCTAAGATGGAATCCTAGACCATATTTCAGAATTTTTTTGTTTTTGTTTTTCTTGAGACAGCGTTTTTCTGTGTAGTCCTGGCTTCTCTAGAGCTCACTACTCTGTAGACCAGGTTAACCTTAAACTCAGAGATCTGCCTGCCTCTGCTCTTCCAGTACTGGGATTAAAGGCGTGTGCCACTACCACCACATGGCTCAGAATATTTCTGAAACCAATTAGAAGACCTATTCAAGAATCAACAGCTCGCCGGGCGGTGGTGGTGCACGCCTTTAATCCCAGCACTCGGGAGGCAGAGGCAGGCGGATTGCTGTGAGTTCGAGGCCAGCCTGGTCTACAAGAGCTAGTTCCAGGACAGACTCCAAAGCTACAGAGAAACCCTGTCTCGGAAAAAAGAAAAAAGAAAAAGAATCAACAGCTCTTTATTAATGAAATGCTCTAGATTGTGTGTGTACAAGGGTCTCACATGTGTATTGCACATGTGTGTGCTCATTTACACAGAGGTCAGAGGTCAACTTCAGATGTCATCTCTTGGAATCTGTCCACCTTGCTTTTTGATTAGGTGACCCAGGCATCTTCCTGTCTTCACTGTCCCAGCCTCGGATCAAAGCCTGTCACCATGCTTGGCTTTTTAATGTGGCGTTAGGAGTCAAACTCGGGCCCTTAAACTTGTGCACTTTAATGAGTTATCTCCCCAGCTACCATTCTATGCTTTCCATGAGTATGGAGCTCACTGTTGGAAGTTCTCTGATAGTGCTGAAACTACTTAGAATCAGAGAAAAAAGGAGATTTTCCTAAAATTCAGTCTGAAGTAATTTTAAAATATTACTATCAAATTAATGCTTTAACATGGTGTTAGGAGAAATAATAAAAGTAGAACTCATGGAGCTGGAGAGATGGATCGGTGTTTAAAAGGACTTTCTGATCTTCTAGAGGATCCAGTTTCCATTTCAAGCACCCACGTGGTGGCTCACAACTGCCTGTAACTCCTGTTCCAGAGAGCCCATGTCCTCTTTTGGCCTTTGAAGGCACCTGCACGCATATGGTGCACATAAATTCATGCAAGCACACATATACACAGAAATAAAATTGGAACTCTCTTGGAAAATTAGGAAAAGATAGTTGTAGCCATGCATCATCCATGGTATAAATGTCTAAGAAGAAAACAATGGTTTTTTTGTTTTTGTTTTTCTTGTCTTTCAACTACTTTTGCTTCTTGCTTCCTGTGCCTTTGTGTGTTCTTTGTTTTGTTTTTAAAAATAGGTCTCATTGTGTAGCCCAGGATGGCCTTGACCCATAATCCTAACAAAGTCTCAGCCTCCTGAATGCTGAGCTCTGACGCACCTGTTACCTCACCCAGCTTGTGTTTTTTTACAACAGCTTCTACAGTTAGTGAAATGCCTTTACCAAAACCCTAACTACTACCACTTTCAGAGGCATACATCTTTAGGTCTAAATTAATTACTATCCCCACAAAGTTCCTTCATATAAATAATGATAGAATTATTTATGTTCTGTTGTTTGAATGTTGTCTGTCTACAAACATTTAAGCACTTAAAAAAATCATTGCTATTTTAAATTATTAAAAATTTTTCATTAAAGTATATCAAATCTCTAAGCATGACAGGGGGTATTAAACATCTATAAAAATAATGTACAATAGACAAATGTAGCTATGTTGTCTTACATAGCTATGAATTTCTTCAAAAGTTCACATGAATAGATTGAAGAATAACATTTTCTAGTTTATATAGTAATGTTCTCTGAAGGTTACTAAACATTGTTGATCAATTTTAAATGATAGAAATCAAACACATCACTCTCAAGTTGCACTAACACAATTTATCTTTTTTTCTCTTTTCATGTCTCAGATTATGGATCATGATTACTCTGTGAGACTGGCCATCATAGAAAAAAAAACTACCCAAAATAGAGTGGAAGGCCAGGCGTGGTGGCTCATGCCTGTAATCCCAGGACCTGGGAGGCAGAGGCAGGAGGATCTCTGTGATCTACATAGAAACCTGGTCTACATAGAAAGTTCCAGGACAGTCAGAGGTACATAATGAGACCGTGTCTAAAAAATGAACAAAAAACCAAAAAGACATACCAAATATATCAGTTTTCAGAACTTCCTTTGCTTACATAATGTGACTATGTGAACTTCTAGTTCAAAGGGTTTTTTTTTGAAGAATATTTGTTGTTTGTCACAAAATTATAAACAGGGGAAATCCAATTATTTTTCTAACAGTTTGAGTTCATAATAAATTATATTTGAAACAACTTTAAGTTATTTAAATATGTTGCTTTATTCAGAACTAACACATAATACAAGTTATTAAAGCGTAAGGACTTTGTGTTGGTTTCTGTGACACTGGACAACAGTAACCTGTAATTTGCATGTCTATTTGTGTAATTGTCCAGCATAGGAATCTTTATCTAGGGCTGTAGAAAGAGGGATTCCACACAGAAGACTCTTCTACCGACTTTAAGCTCATTCCTCTAAACCTAAATTGGTTTTTAACTAATTTTTTTTAACTTGTAAGAATATTCTTCTGCATTCCCTGCTTTCTGTCTTTTTTTTGGTGGGGAGGAGTTGGGGGAGTTGGTTTTTTTCGAGACAGGATTTCTCTGTAGTTTTGGAGCCTGTACTGGAACTAGCTCTAATAGACTAGGCCGGCCTCGAACTCATATAGATCCGCCTGCCTCTGCCTCTGCCTCCGTAGTGCTGGGATTAAAGGCGTGCACCACCACTGTGTGGCTCCTGCTTTCTCAAAGAGTCAAAAAACACGCCCATTTCTTGCCGAGGACCGAAGGGACGTGCATTTCACACACTCACTATGCGTGGAGAGTTCTGGTGTGTGTGCTCAGGGCTGCTGCCTTCTCTGATGAGAACAATGCTAAGGGTTTGTGTTTGTGGGGGGCTGTTACTGAGCTCCTCCAGGGGAAAGAAGTAAGCCTGGATGTCAGACAGACTCCGAACGCAATTTCAGAGCTACTGTTTACCAACTGTGCATATGTGGAAAGTTAGTCAACTGTTGTTTTTTAATTAATTAATTTTACACCTGGGCTGAAGTTTCCCCTCCCTCCTCTCCTCCCAGCCCCTTCCTCCCTGCCCCTCCCCTTGACCCTCCCCCAATCCACTCCTCTGTTTCTGTTCAGAAAAGGGCAGGTCTCAGCTATCAAGGACATGGGCCCCATCCCTCCATTGCCTTCCAAGCGTTCTGTACCTTGGGGTTTGCTATTCTTCACTAAATAAGTGGGTTCTAGTGAAACATTTGTGTTTGAATCCAGACCCTACAACCTTTTACTGTGTGGCCTTGGACAAATTATTCAACTTCTCTGTCTCAGTTTTCTCACCTAGAAAATGAGGTGAACTGTAATATTTACTTTAGAGATTCAGGGTATCAATTCACGCAAGCATCCCTCTCACATAGCTAATGCACGAAGTTAGGCTCTATGAAGACTGGAGAAGCATTTCTGTTGCTTCTAGTCGTCTGTGGTCTGGGGAATTGACAAAATCATACGTACTGAAGAAGTTGAAAATTAAAATTGTCTATTAGTGAAGTCTGTGAGCTTAGTCATATCCCTTGTTATACCCTGTGCGGCTGCTGCATCTCCTCCTCTCCCCCCTTCCCTTTTTCTTCTTCCTCCCCACCCCCCCCTTCTTCTGGCTTAGTCATTAGTAACAGCTCCAATTTACTCTGGCTTAGGAGATCCTGCTGGACTACTGGGTAGATAAATGGTCTCAAGACATTTAATGTTTTTACCTTATAGAACTGGAAATAACCTATCTTTCCCTTTCTGTTTTTCTTGTGATGTGATTTGGCTCCATTAGCCAAGTCCCAGCCTCACCATGCTATAAGTAAAAGTTCCCCGTGGTTTTGTTTACAAAGCTTAACACCTTACTCATTTCATACTTGGACAATAGTATAAAGTATTTGCATTGTGCATTCCGTTTCTTTGTGTTTAAATATCGTCTGTTTGTCTTTGGCCATTAGCACAAGTCTAATCCTCCAGTTGAATGACTTACTGGAATTTAGAAATGGAGAGGGAAAAATGAGGGTGAAAAGTTATGGTTGAAGAATGAGTAGCAACAAATTGTTTGGGATTGAAATAATGTCATTAAGTGGTATGTATCTGTGGCTGTATTGAACAATTAAATCTAGAAATTGCATAAACAAAAGTTTGGCTGAGCTACAAGTTATGAAAGAGCTTATTCTATGTTGTATCAGTCTCATTGCTCAACAGCCATAGAACAAAGTTCTTACTGTGTGGCCCTTACACTTATTTATCATGACCTATTGATTCTCACAGCAATAGAATTCTAACAGTAATTTCTGGGCCACATATAAAAAATAGGCACACATAGCACCTCTTCTAACCAGCTCTTTCCCTTTGGCGCTTCTCCCTAACAAGAGGCTGTTTGAGGCACAGACGAGTGGTAGGGTTGGATGGCCAGGATTTAGGTGTGGCCTGATAGAGACTTGGAAATTCAAAAGCTTTCCCACAGAGGAGATAAGAGCTTGGAGAAGAGGTTATAGTTGGTGAGATCAGAATATCCCAGGAGGCATTTGGCGTTTGCCCAGTGATTACAACACAGCAGACTTGTTTTCAAGGGCTGAGAGGCAACGGTGACAGCCAGCTAAGGACCCTTCCCAAGGCTCAGATCTGGTTCTAAATTTACCATTACACAAACCACTCATCTAGCCCTTTGTTACCTCTTGAAGGCAAACACAGGATCTGTCTTCAGAATAACTAGACATGTTCTGATTTGATTTGTGAAGTACCACCGGCTTCACCATGACCCCTCGCCAGGTCTAACCCCACAGTGGAATAGTCTGCTGGAAGCTGGAACTGGGGAATAAAAAGCAGGTAGTTATGGTTGAAGGCTACACAGCAACCAATTGTTTACAATAGCCAGAAAACAGTCTCCAAAGTTGTGTATCGCTCAATCAGGACAAAGAAACGCAGAAACTGCAAAAATGAAAGTTCTGAAATTATGTTTGCTTTTATTTTACAGCAACCTGCTACTTTAAACAGAACAAGGTTTTTGTTGAATTCCGTTTCATTCTTATTGATTAGTAAAACTTTGTGATTGGCAGGGCTTTCGTGGATTCTACTTTCTGAGGGGCGGGCATTGATTCTCACCGTTTCTTAAATATTGTTAAATATGGCCAGTCAGAAATAAAAATGTAGGTGTCTGTCTTACAAGGATCACCTTAGATAAGTGCTTTCTGTAGGAGAGTATGCTTTTCACCTCTCTTCTCTCTCTTTGGCTTTAGAGACAGGGTTTCTCTGTGTAGCCCTGGCTGTCCTGGAGCTAGCTCTACAGACCAGGCTGGCCTCAAACTCTCCCACCTCTGCCTTCCAAGTGTTGGGATTAAAGGCGTGAGCCACCACCTCCCTGGCCCCATCTCTTTATTGTTAACTTTTTTCATGGTCTCCACATAGACTTTGAAATTCTCACATACAGAAAACAAAACCAAAACACGGTGAGTACAAGGAAGCTGTCCAGTAAGAGCATGAGACCCAGGCTATGGTTTTGTGTGCTGCTGAGGTTTCCAGCGAACGGAAGGAGGGAAATCTAGTGGACTTTCACAGGCATCCTGGCCGCATCTCAGCCTGGGCTAGAGGTGGTATGACTAAAGATCCGAAGCTTCTGCTTGGGTATTTCCACTCCAACAGAACCACACCGCAAGTATCTTATGGTGCGTATTTGGCCTGAAGGAAAGCTGAAGGGTGAAAGAGAAACAAAAGTCTATTGATATATTTGCTGTTGTCATTGCCCAAAATAACAGCAGTGGCTCTAATAGAGAGAGACGATGAACGTGGGAGGAGATGAAAATGCTAATTGTTCTGATTTCATCACTGTACATTGTGTACATGTTCAAATGATTGCTCCATACCCAATAAATGCATACAAAGAGTGTGTGCTGGGGTGTGTGTGTGTGTGTGTGTGTGTGTGTGTGTAGGCCAGAGAACAATTTCAGGCATCAGTCATTTTTTTCTTTTGTGTGACAAAGGCTCTGATTGGGCTGGAACTTGCCAAGTAGGCTAGATTGGCTGACCAAGCAGCCCCAGAATTTAGCCTCTTCAGCACTGAGATTGTAAGGCTGAGTCACCATAACTGCCTCCTCCCCCCCAAAAAAATATTGGTTTGGGGGATCAAGTTCAGGCTCTTGTGCTTGCAAAGCAAGCACTTTACCAACTGGGCTATATCTTCAGACCTTCATTTTCATTTTTAATAATGATAACAATAAATAGGTCTGGCAAGATGGCTCAGCAGGTAAGAGAACCCACTACCAAGTCTGATGTCCTGAGTTCAAGTCCCCAGGACCCATATGGTAGAAAGAGAATATGGATTCCAGTAAATTGTCCTCTGACTCCTGCACACATACCATGGTAATAAGGGAGAACACACATATATATGAACACAAGATAAATCTATGTTTTTCATAAAAAATTCAAGTCAAGTAAACTACAGCCTGTGAGTCAAACCCAGCCAGATGCTCACTTCTGATTACACTGTTTAAGAATCACACACATTAAGGGGTAGTAATGGGAGTTAGAAGCAGGCAGCAATAACTGTCCCACTGAAACACAGAGAACATGGCCTTTATCTTATACATCACTTTTACTGTGCCGAAAGTTTTCCTGTGAGTGTCTTTTTTGAGGTACTGAGGGTTAGAGCCCCACACATGCCAGGCAAGCACTCTACCACAGGCTACATCCTCACCCTCTTAAGAGCTTCCACTGTGAGACAAGGTCTCAAAAAGTTGGCTAAGTTGACCTTGAACTCACTCTGTTGCCTTGGGGCAGGGGAGCGACACCTTGAATTTGTAATCCTCCTGCCTCAGCCTCCTTAGTAGCTAGCTAGGATTACGCACCTGCACCACTAGGCTTGTTTGTTTCAAAGAAATGTGTAATGTAATATATGTATATGTTCTCTAATATAGATGTATATATTCTTAGGCCTCAAGTAAAAAACCTGGATATTTGAGAATACTAAGAAATATTCAGGTTTTATTTTTTAGGTGTGATAATGATATTATACTTTAAAAGGGCTGTTTCCTATTTAAGGGGGCATACACAGATATAAAAGGAATTATACGGTGTTTGAAGTTTGTTTTTAAATAACCAGTGGGTGTGGTAGAGGTACAAACAGAACAGGATCCACCGCTGTTTGGAGCTGCTGAAGGTGAGTGAGGGAACTGATGGTTGGGTGTGCTCTTACTGTATGTGCTGAAATTTTCAGTAATGAAAAGGTTTGAAAAGAACACTTTGGTATTGTTTGTTTTTGAAGGCAATCTCCCACCCGTTGTTAAATCTCAGGTTGGCTAATCCGAGATACTGATTTTATCAGAATTAGAGGTGAGGCCTATGACGGGGAGCCCTGGCCCGTACCAGCAGAAGGGGGCGTGTGGTGACTCAGGTTGGTGGGGAGGCTGGGAGCTTTCTACGTGGCACAGTGGGTGGAATTGTGCAGCAACTCATGCCAGCGGTGACGGTGGAGGCAGCACTAGTTGGAGGCAGATGAGTAAGGCAGGAAGTGAAACGAAACTGCCCGGCGACTCCCTGGAGGAAAGAGCAAGGCTGGAGTTCCAGAACACTGGAGCATAGAAGCCAAGGAGCCAGGGTTCACACAGAGGAGCTCAACCTGCCTGAGTCGCTCCTCGGGACTATGAAGAGATTAAAAAGAAACAAACTAAAACGTTTAAGGAATAACTCGCTACTTGAATTACTAAAGGAACAGAGAACTAAAGGAAATTAACAGGAAGAACCGAGTTATTTGGATCTCCACTTAGCTGAAGGGATGAGCAGAATCAAACTGAATGTCGTGAACTTTCATTTCTTTAACTCATCAGCTTCCCCATCTAGTATTCCTGACTTAGTAGGGTCATTACTGCTACGATGAAACACCATGATCAAAAACAGGTTGGGGAGGAAAGGGTTTATTTGTCTTACACTTCCATACGTAGACCATCACGGATGGAAGTCAGGACCGGAACTCAGCAGACGAGGAACCTGGAGGCAGGAGCTAATGCAGAGCCCATGGAGGCTTGCTGCCTCAGTCTGCTTTCTTACAGAGCCCAGAACCACCAGCCCAGAGGTGGCCCCACCCACAGTGTACTAAGCCCTCCCCCATTGATCACTAATTAAGAAAATGCACTACAGCAGTGGTTCTCAACCTTTCTAATGCTGTGACCCTTTAAATACAGTTCCTGTGTTGTGTTGACCATCAACCATAAAATCATTTCGTTGCTACTTCATAACTGTAATTTTGCTGCTGCTATGAATAAAAATGTAAATATCTGATATACAGGATATCTGATACACCACCCAGAGGGGTTGAGACCTACAGGCTGAGAACCACTGCTCTACAAGCTTGCCTACAGCCCAATCTTAGGGAGGCATTTCTCAACTGGGGCTTCCCCCCAGAGATGATTCTAACCTGTGTCAAGCTGGCAGAAAAAGTAGCCACCACAATTCCCCAACACTCTAATTCTCCATAGTTCCACTCCAAAGGTGCTAATACATAGCAGACCATCTATTTCTTATTTTGCTCAAGAACTTTACTATGAAATGGCACTTTACAAAGTCAGGAGTATGCTTTAAAGTGTCGGGAAGAATAAAATAGGAAGGTGTAGCAAAATGTCTGACACAGTCTTTAAAAATGAATAACAAATAGGCTTTAAATGGGCTACGGGTGTGACACTGGCACAGGGAACACCTATCATACCTCAAGGGCTGGGTTCAATCCCCAGCACCAGGGTAAAGAGGGCCCTGAAGCATGACAGTCAGAACGAACTAACCTGATATAAAGACGTGGGTGGTACTACAAAACAAAAATGAAATCTAGAAGAGACATCCTGGTTGGGAGCTGGGATGTGCGAGGGACACTCAAAGCCAGCAACCTGCATGCTCAGTGACTGGGACCAGGGGTTTAATGATCCTACTGGGAAAGAAAACATGCCCTTGTCCCTGAAGTTTGGAGCTTGGATTGGGATTCGTGCTAAAGCCTGGACTTCCAAACAGCTGTGTAGTCGGCAGAAGGAGCTAGAAAAGAGTCACCCATCAGACTGGACCAGTAGCAGATAATTTGTTTTCTGTCCTGAACTATGGGTAAAGAAAAAATTCTCTGAGAGCCCAAAATGCAAAGTTTCATAATTGTTGAGTGTAGGGTCTACATTTATACTACCTTTCTGGTATGAGAAAATATATATATACTATAATATATATTATTCTAGTTTATTATATATATATATATCAGTGCATTGTATCACACACATACAGAGAGAGAGAAAAATCTATAATTAGATAAATAACCAAAATATATAAAGAACTCCCATTAGTAAGAAGACAGATGACAAAATAGACAAAGTCTTAACTTAAACCCTTCAAAGGAAGGATTTCCAAATGGCCAATATTCTTTCTGAAGCTGTTTGGTTTCCTCAATCATAAAAAAATGTGTAAGTAAAATTCTACTAGGATGATGATATTCACTGGAATAGGAAAACAAAAGCAATAGGAATTAACGAAGATTGGTGAGGACACAGACAAACACCTTTTTTGCCCACATCTCTCACTCTCTCACCTGCACTGTTGCGCGCGCGCGCACACACACACACACACACACACACAATTTTTATTTTATTTTATTTTTTTTGAAACAAGGTTTCTCTATGTAGCTCTGACTGTCCTGGAACTTCCTCTGTAGACCAGGCTGGCTTCAATCTCACAGACATCCTCCTGCCTCTGCCTCCTGAGTGCGGGGACTAAAGGGTGCGCCGCCATAAGCAGTATCTGTTGCATATTCTTCGTTAGCCACTCTACTCAAACACAAATGTGGTTTGGTCCCTCTTCTCTGTCAGAAATCTTTCGACAGATCCGATTGCTAAACATCTTGGGATAAGATGACATGCAAGGACTTCTGTGCTCTGCTCCTAGATTTTTCAGTCTTGCCATCCACACCCTAAATGGCCCAGCTCTTTCCTTCCTCTGAGCTTTTTGACGTTCCAGGCTGTGCTAAACCCTCTTGCTAGTCACCTACCTGGTCAGCCCCTGTTTGTTTCCTAGGGTTCAGCATGACTGCCGCCTTCTCTCTGACATAGTGTTCTGACTGCATTCTCAGAGAAAATGGATTATTTTCTTCTCTGTATTCCTGCTATTCCCTAGGCATATTTCTTTAACAGCGCCCATAAAACACTATTTTACTTTATTTTCTTGATTAAACTTTATTTTGGGTGGGGATGATAAGCCAGTTTCTGTATCCATAGTCTGTAACCATAGTTCATGTCATTAAAACAAAACAAAATAGGCGTGGTGGTAATTAATGCTATTACTTTGGAAGTGGGGGCAAGAGGATCAGAAGTTCAAAATTATCTTCAGTTACATAAGGACAGCTAGGACGCATGAGACAGTATCTCAAAAGAAAAATCAATCCGTTCACTGGCAAAAAAAAAAAAAAAAAAAAAAAAAAAAAGTCAGCTTTAAGGATGAGAAAATACCTAATCTTTTCTTTGTAAGTATACCACTTCCCATTTCATAATTTGGCCTGTTTTATCCTTTGAGACAGAGTCTAACTACATAGTCAAGTCTGGCCTTAAGTTTGCAATCCTCTTGCCTTTGCTTCCCAAGCATTAGGATTATGGATGTGTGCCAGCAGGCCCGGCTTCGTACGATCTTTTGACGTTCTAAAACAACCGCTCCTGCCCGTGTTACTTTCTCTAACACTGAGTGAGACTGTCTCAGCTGTATTCCTTGTTGTACAGGAATAGTCCTGTACAACATTAACATCTTTACTAGCTTGTCTTTGACATTTTCCGACTATATCTAAAATGTCATAGCTAGCATTTGGGACCTACAAATCTTCCGAGTGAAAACCCAAGCCTTCAAATTGTGAGCCATTCACAGGTTTAAAACGAGAACAGGCTCCATGCTGCCTACAAGCTAACTGGAGATTTGAGGGTATTAGGAGAGAATGATTTTATTTTGGGAAGCAATGTTGGAAGGCTCGAGTTCTGAGAGATAAACTACTTGTGATTTGAACATCAAATGAACACAGGTGCACAAAACTGTCACTTGGAAGTCCGACAAGTTCCACAGGATGCAGTGTGTGATTTCGGGTCGTGCTGGTCCCGGAAGGAAGAAGTCTACTTGGCGCTCTTTAACACTGTACACCGGAGAAGACACAAACATATACTCCTCTGCAGCAAATGAACATTGCCATGGAAGACGAAAAGCCTGCAATGGTTTCCTCGAGTTGCAAGAAAAGATTGGCACATCCAGTTAACCCTAGATGGTTTACCAGAAACTTCTATATTCATTGCATGTTCTTTTAGAGTGGTTTGAATCTCAAGTGTCTCCTCGAGGCTCATGTGGCAAATGCTTGCTTCCCAGAGAGGTGCGTGGGGTGGGGGTGTGATGGGAAGAGGCGGGACCACCAGCACTGTCCAGGCTTCAGGTGAGCAGCTTTACCATGCACTGCAATGTGCGGCTTCACCCAGGCTGAGAAACCACTGAAACCACGAGCCCAAACAAACCCTTCCTTCTTTGCATATGCCTATCTCCTATGTCCTTAATGGAAAGCTGAGTGGCAAAGTACCCACAATGTGATTTACAAAACAACAACAAACCCCTTCTGTTTATGTCCTAAACATTGCTTGTGTGTTTGTCTGAGGACTGAGTAGAAACAGAATTTTAGTTGATTCTTGCAGTCAGATGGCACAGCAAAAGCAGACTTGCTTTGGCCAAGGAAATATAGACATTTGGAAACTGAATGGATAGGATTTGGAAGTGCACTCGTTTTTCCATGACAGAACTGTCCCAAATTCAAAGGCTTGCCAATTTTAAGGAGCTGTATGGAACTATGTTGTGAAGGTAAAGACATAGTTTCAAAAAGGGCTTCGTGATGTATGAACATCACTATGATTTCTACACCTATGTTTATAGCATGCATCTAAGTTGTGTTGTATCGACTTTATTACCAAAGCACTGTGAAGTGCTGACTATGTACTATGCCTATATCCTAAGGACTATACTAAGCATTTGCACATGTCTTTATCCTTCAAGAAAAACTGGAGTTGGGCATGATGGCACATGCCTGCAACCCCAGTATTCAGGTGGCAGAGGCAAGAGGATAACAAGTTTGAGGTCAGCCTGAATTACACAGCAAGTTCACGACAAGCCTGGGACACATAGGAAGACATTGTATCTGAACTAAACAAAAAATTAAAAAGAGCCAGAGAGGGCTCAGCAAGGAAAGGAGCTAGCTCTGAAAGCCACATTTGAATGGGATACCCAGAAACCATGTGAAGGTGGCAGGAGAGAAGCAGTTTCACAAAGTGGCCCTCTAGTACCTACAACTATGCACACATGGAATAATAGGAAGGAAGAAGGAAAGAAGGAAAAGAAAAGACAGGTGGGATGAAGTTGCTGGCAAGGTGGCCAGATGCTGTGTAACATGTGGGTACACCTGAGTCTGAGGAGCATATTCTAGCCCATGAGACTGCTGTAAGGCTTGATCTGCTTAGACTGAACTGGGAAGAACTCAGACTGCCTTTAAACTGGGTAGAAATTTGTTTTCCTCTGACTCTTAAACCAAAGCAGAAGGCCGAGTCCAGAGCAGGTGTGTCAGCGCCATAGTCATTAAGGACATAACTGTCTTCTGTGTTTCTGTTCCTACATCCAGGGTTTGCTTGTTTTAGGATTAGAATTTCCTTTTATATTCACTATTGTGTATTCATGTTTGTTTTATTTCACACGGCTATTCTATATTTCAAAATATGCCCTTCTAGTGTACCACAATTCTGTCTAAACAATATGATTCTATTTCCTCCTTCGGCCCACGGAGTTGCTTGCTGCAACACATTTACTTTTGTGTATGTTGTGGTCCTTATCACGCAGTGTTGTCGTTTTGCTTTAGATGATCTTTAAAATGTTTCTAATGAGGGGCCTCTTTCATATTTCGTCACATAGCTACAATTTCCAGCACTCAGGTCACCAGGCTTGGGAGTAAGCACATTTACCCCAGTGAACCATCTCACAAGTCCTGCAGTGGTTTTCATATATGTGTGCATGTACCCTGTTAGTGTTCATTAAACTTCTCAAATATGCGGGTTTATAAATTTCACCCTATAATAAAGTATTTTCAGACATGTTACTTCAAGTAACTTTTGTGTCGCCTGTTGCTGCCTCTTCTCTCTCTCAGCAGGGACTGCAGTCACACAAATATTAGAATGTTTGGTGTTATCCCACAAAGCACACTGCATCTGAGGGACTTTTCTCTTTGGTGTTTGGGGGCTTTTTCTTTAGTGTGCGGTGTGTTTAATGTGCTTTATTTTGGAGAGATCCGATTACTCTGTCTTCAAGCAGCCATTTTCATTTACTTCATTTGCTCAGCGGCTAATTGTCTCTGACTTCTAATACCATCCAGCCACACTTGGATTTTAGAAGCTGTAAATTTAGTCTTCAGATATTTTTTCCCCATCTCTAATTTCTCTTTCAGTCCACGAAAGAAGCTTATCGCAGCCGCTTTACTGTTGACTGCTAATCCTATCACGTTAGTCCTTGTGGCTTTTTGTAGACTGACTTCACACCTGGTGACAGATTTGGTACACCCCCCACCTCTCCGCGGCACTCTGCTCGCCACGTTCTCTTGCTACTTCCCGGGAATCATCTCCATTTTGCTGTGTGCTTCTTCAGTGCCAGCCAGTGTCCTCCCAGGCTCCGTTACTGATCCCTCCCTTTATGTTATACACACCACAGCATTATCTGTCCCCGTAATTTCAACAGCAATCAATTATGATGGTCACTCCATTTGTGTCTGCTATTGCCCTGATCCCTTTCCAGAGCCCATGACCTGGCACTGCACCCCCTCCATCGAGATGCTCCAGATACATCTCAGAATCAATGTATCCAAAGGACACCACAACAAACCACTCTCAAAAGCAACTGACTCTCCTTATTCCCTCATTTAAGGAATGGCATCACTAGCTTATAAACCTGGAAACCGGAAGCATGGGAGCCATTCTTGGGTCTCCCTTGTAGTAGATACTGTGATACCCTTCTCAGCCTCCATTCTGCTGATTTGGGGCAATCAGCATAATTTTATTGGGATAACCACACCGCTTCATCATAACTTTGGGAAACTCACTACTTCAGCTCTAGAGCTCATGTGTCTTCATCTTGAGATAAACTTGTGCAATTTACTGACCATCATTCTTAATTTATGTGAAGACATGGGAATCAATTGCTTGCGACTCTAAGGAAAGAGGTTTTAGTTCTTTCTAAAAAGAGACTTTCTTCTTATATCTTCCTAGACACAGATGGTAAAACAGGAGTTGTTGGTTAGACCAGAAAACTAATACTAAGCAATGGAAATGAGAATGAAGCAGGCCTTTAATGACTGACTGGGCTGCTGAGTTAATCCTCCTGCAGCCGTCCCTTACCTGGATTTTTTTTTTTTAACCTAGGTGGGTCAAAAATCCTTCTTTATTGCTTAAATCAGTTGGAGTTTTGTTTCTGCTGCCTGCAACCAAAGCACTCCCACCCATAATTTCCCGTCACCATTTACCCCCCAAACACAGGCAGTTAAGCACCAGAGATATATTCTCTAAGTAGGACCTAATTACACTCAATTTTGTCTCATGGCACTACCAATTCCTCAGCTCCGTCTCTATCTATCCCTCAATAATACTTCAATAGACCTCTGTGGCAGATTGAATAACAAGGCCCCCCACAGACTCATAGATTTGAATGCTTGGTCACTAGGAAGTGGCATTATTGAGAGGTGGTGACTTTGTTGGAGGAGGTGTGTCACTGGGGAGGTGGGCTTTGTGGTTTCAGATGCTCAAGTCAGGCCCAGTGTCTCTCTCTTCTTACTGCCTGCAGATCCAGATGTAGAACTTTCGGCTCCTTCTCCAGCATCATGTCTGCTTGGGCACCATCATTCTTCCTGCCACGACAATAATGGACTAAACCTCTGAACCAGTAGGCCAGCCTCACTTAAATGCTTTTCTTTATAAGAGTTGCTGTGGTCATGGTGTCTCTTCACAGCAATAGTAAGTCTAACTAAAACATCTTCATACATACTACATCTCACTGACTGATTTTTTTAAAAGCATATATCTTGTGGAAATTTCATCTGTTTATAATCTGATTCCAGAAGAAAAATAAAGATGGCATTCTTTAGTATATTACCCAAGACCTAAATGGGCTTAGCTGTCTCTTTTAGATTTTTTTAATTTCTTCTTGCCTCTCTCCCCAATGCCAGTTGACCACTGCTAGCAAAAATACTCACTAGCCTTTGTGTCTTTGCATTTTATGCTCTCTCTTCTTTCTTTCCTCTTTGCCACTAAAATACACGAACATAAAAACTGTGAGTCATCGCCACATTCAAATGATCTTTGAAGCATTTCCTGACCCTGCCCAAGTCTGAGGTAGTATGCATTTTCCTATGACAGCATAGCTTACACTGAGTCCATTTATCTGTCTCTTCCTTGACAGAGTAAGGACTTTGAATACAAAATATGCTTCTTTTAATATATTTTTACTCTATTTTTAAGATTCAATAACGTGTCTGGCACACAGTAAATATGTTCACTTGTTTTTTAATATTTTATTTAAATATCTACATTAAGTATTTTAAAATATTTTAAATATAGGTGTTTTGCCTGCATTATGTGCTGATGAGGCCAAAAGATGGTAAAGGCTTCCCTGGAACTGAAGTTACAGATGGTTGTGAGTTATCACATGGGTGCTGGGAATTGAACCCAGCTCCCTTGGGAGAGTGCATTGTCCTGGCTATCTCCACACTTCTCACTACCACCACATATGCATACCTGAGCAACTAGAATGGGTGTAGGCTTAGCTGAGCAGCCCAGCAACATACCCAAACCGTGGTTCAGGTTTCTCATTACCAAACGAAAATTGCCTAATATGTACACTGAACTGTTTTGGACTCTCCACTTACCTTTTGAACTTATATTTATGGAATCTGGATGTCTGAAGAATTATGGATTTTTAAGATGAGCAAGTTGCATTACAATGATCAAACGATGTTATTAATGCTGACCTTCACCTCTGCCTGGACTAAAGTTAAATGTAACTAGCTGAGCAAAGAAATCATGCGATTCTGTTAATGGCCATGCTCCTAACAGTTTTATAACTTAATTGTTAAAATGCTAAGAACAAGTGGATCTAGTGTCTTGTGTAAGTCACTTGAAGGAGGCAAAGGAAAGGGGTATTTATGATTTCTAGAAGAAATCTGAGCAGCCAGGGAGACTGCCATGTCGGGAGGAAGTGAGATTTCACTGGGCACTTGAAAGTGGTGAGGCTAGTTGTTGGGGGTGGGGCGAAGCAGGAGAGACTGGCTATGGGCCCGAACCCGATGGCACCAAAGACACAAGACCAGCCTTGTTTAGTCAACTACAGTACTGAACCTTCAGGCTTAGTGAACCAGTGACCATGACAACAGTCCCCGCCCCAATGCCCTTACGCATGCGCAGGAGAGCAAGCCGTAGGCGCCCCCACAATAGGCGCTTTTTTCTCTCAGCCTGAGAACTACATCTCCCAAGAGCCTCCTCGGCACCGCCTCCCGATGTGGCCCTGCCCCGTCCTCTTGTGCTCCGCCCTCCCACTAGTCCCTTCCCCTCCCTCCCAGTGTGTGTCAGTGACCCAAAGGTGGTTCGAGGCGGAGGGACCGTCGGGGGCGCTGCCGCCGCCTCCTCTCCAGCGCCAGCACCAGCAGCGGGAGCAGCAGCAGCAGGAGCAGCGGCTGCAGCGGCCGTGCGGCGCCACCGGATCTGCCTGCAGCCCGGGGAAGGCTCACCACAAAGCGGGCCCGCGCCTCTCTCCGGTCCGCGCTCCTCGGCGCTCGGCTCGGCTCTCCACTCGGCCTCGCGGGGCTCGGCGGCTGGCGGGAAGGCGGCTCCGCGGGTGCCTGCGTTCAACCGGTGCTCGCGCCGCCCCCGCGCCCCGGGTGTCGGCGCTCCGGCTCCTCGCGGCGGGCCGAGCTGGCGTTCCGGCCCCCAGCCGTCGTCCGGTGAGTGCGGCGCCGGGGAGGGGAAGGGGGCCCGGGGGCCCGGCAGCGCGGAACTTCCTCCGAGGCTGTGCCGGTGGCGGCGCGGCTGTGCGCGCGCCCGGCCGCCCGCGGGGAGGCGGCGGGGAGCGGAGTTTGCGGCGCCGCATCCCGCGCTGTGGGAGGAAGCGCCTTTGTGAGGAGCTACCCGGAACGCCCTCCCCCCACGGCTGGAGCGGCCGCGCGGCGGCTGCGAGCCCCGGGCCGGCCGGCTGCCCGGTTCTCGGTCCCGCGGCCGGGCTGCAGGCCGGCTAAGTGGAAGGGGAACAAAGGGGCGGTGGGCTTTTCTTTTGTTTGTGTGAATCTGGTTAACTTCTGCTTCCTTACATAACGCAGACTTCCAAGTTAGTCATTCTTTTTATTGTTATGATTATTGTCATCATCTCTGTGTGCCTCTCACATTTCCTTTCATCTTTGGATCTCCGAGCGTTTTAAAAACACTAATTAATCCCGCCTCTCGGGCCCTTGCCAAGCCCGTTTCCGTAAGTGGGTAAACTGAGGTCCAGAAAGCCCTCAAATTGATGGATACGCTTGATGTACCGCGCCTGGTGTCTGAGGCTCGGAAAGCGTTTATGAGTAATAACTCATTCTCCAAATGCCCTGTGGAAAAGTTAAAGATGCTCATTTTACTTACAGGTTAAGTGAAGTCTGAAAGAAGCCTGGGTAATTGTTAGGTAGCTGAGACAATAATTCCTTTAAAATAGTGTTTGAATCTTAAAACCTCAAAGGACTTTCAGAAAAATGTTCCGAGTGGTGAAGATACTGTACGCCATAAACTCACTTCGCCATCTATTATGTCTATATGTGCAGGACTCTTAGGAAGTCGGAGAGCAATGAGGAGGGGAGGGGAGTTTCTACTTAGCCTACGCTTAACACGTTGTAATCACTAAACACAGCCTTTTGCGCTGTGGTTCAAGCCCCAACAGTTCTCCTCAGCAAATATTATTGAGCACCTCCATAGGACGCTTGATCATACCGAGAATTGGAGCTTTTGTGTATCAGTAGGCTGTCTGTTTTGGGTCAGAGGCTCTTTACTTACTTAGTAGGACGGTTTTTTGTCTTCGGAGCAGGTACTTTTGTGACAGGACATTGTCTTTTCTCCGCATGGACTGAGTTTGCCTAGTAGTGTGGATTTAAAGTTTTTGAATTATGGAAAGGGTGCAGTTCCTCAAATTCTTCGGTTTCGGTTTATGATACGTTTTTGCAGGTAACCGAAAATATTTTCCCAGAGTACTCAGATACACATACTTGGAACCTCCTGATTGTCTAAATACAACAGATAAGTTTCTGTTGTTGTTTTCTTTTGGCATCTGTAGTAGATAGAGGGCAGTTAATCCCGGTAGGTTTTAAAGTATTTTGGTACCGATTGGAAGATGTGAAAAGTTTAAATCAAATGTTATTTTTACAAGTTCTTTTCCTCAGTTGTGTGAGATTCAGAACTGTAGTAGCAGTATTTTCACTTGGATAATTTAATTTTGTAATGTATAGCTGCCCCTGGGTTTTAATCTGGTGGGTGTGTCAGAAAAATGAAAGTGAGACCTTGTTTTCTTCCCTGTTCTCCAATCTATCCCGTTTCTGAAGTTTGTTGACGGATGATATGTTTAACAATTTGAAAACGGGACAGTTAAGTGTGTGGAAGATTGCATGTTATAGTTAGAGCGCCTCATCTAATGAATTTAAGCTTTTAAAGAGGAAACTTACACCTAGGTTTTTAGTGTAATAGAAGCGTAGTTCTGTTTATTGACTTGAAAACAGTAAACTGGAAATCCTCCTTAGTTGCATATTTGGGGGTTATGTATGTGCTCCTTAAAATTGGCATTTAAGTAACCTTATTTTAAACTTTTTCCATGGTACTTACCAACCAGATTTATCAGGGCCATTTGTACTTTTTAGAGAACTACTAACAGTGCCTCCAATCCCAGGAGTTCAGAGGAGGAAGTAAGTGAATTTTGGCTTTGCAGGTTTCCCGAGCTCTTGGAGAAACTTTTAAAACAAATGGCCAAAAAATATGGGGCAGGAAATGGTGCTACTGAGGCAGGTTTCGGGGGAAGCCTCCGAATGTTTCCATTTACCTTAGTTTCGACTTCCGTTTCCCTTTCAAAATGTCAGTAGTGTTTTGAGCCCTTTGATTTAGAGCGCACCCCATTGTTACTGCGCAGTAGATAGTTGTAAAGGGCTGTAGAGTTCTGCTTTTGAACAGGTTTTCAGATAGAAGCTTCTGTAGGTGGTAGACGCTTTCAGCCAAGACAGAATTGGAAACTGTCCAGCATGTGTATACATTTCCCGTGGAACAGTAAAATAGGCCTATCCCTTCAGTCAGACTTACAGAGATCTCGCCCTCTCTCTCTCACACAGAATATGTTAAAGTGTTGTAAATGGCCTTTGAGGTGGTTTGGGGAGTCATTTTGGAGAAAAAAAATGTTTTATTCCAGTTATGAATTTTAACTGAGAAACATAATTATATTTTAAGAAAAACCATTGGAAGAAGGAAAACTGACAAAGATTTTAGGAAGTACAATAGTAAAGATTCCTGAAAACATTTATAAGTAATTCAACCAAATTTTAGTCGAAGCCCCAGACAGTGACTTACACGTAGCATTTTCAGTTTATAGGTTTGTGGCCATCTTTCTCATGTTACAGAAATGTAAACAAAAGCATGCTTTCAGATGATTTGCATTGTTCTAGAGTTTCTTATTAGACGTTGTGGTAGAGTTTTTACACTTTGTTGTTTTTCTTTGTTAAAGTTTGACCTCTGCTGACAAAGTTTCCCTCAGCCTGCACACTAATGTGTAGGACCTTAAAACAAGTATGGGCCATTCAAAGATCTGGATGTGATTTCAAGTCATCTCTTAGTCTTTTCTGTGTTATTTTAAGTAGATTAATAGTTGGAAATACTGGCTAGCGTATTATACTTAGGAAATTCTAGGTAATTTTTGTGCTGGTGAAATGAGTTCATGATAAAGAGAAAAAGCATGAAATTTCTTGAGTGAATGTCAGAGGATTTACAGGTTTGTTTGTTTTTAAGCCCCCTCAATAAGATTTTTGACTTGTAGCCCACCGTATCCTTGACACCTTATCCTTGAACAGAAAATCCTCCTTCTTAGCCTCCCTAGGGGTGCTCCATCCTAGAAGATTGGAATCTTTTGGTGGACTAAGTAGTTCACTCAGAATGTTGCACAGGCTGTTTTAGATGATGATGATGATGTTGCTACAGTAAGCTCTACTTCAGATAAACAGGGCTCTTCATTTTAATTTTGTGTGTGAGGAAGATGCTTGTTTGTTACCCACCTACAGAAGCTTTTCTGTACAGGTAGATGCCAGAGGACAACTGTGGAAATTGGTTCTATTCCTTCCACTGTGTGGGGCCAGAGATTAAATTCAGATCATTAGGCTTGGCTAAAGTCTCTTGTACCTCTTGTATCCTGTAATGTTACACCTCACAATACCATTTAGAAAAATAGAATGTACTTATCCTGTAAATGAGAAAATCCTGACATCTGCCAGTTAATTTTGACCATTTGTGTAGTTAAAAATTAATCCAGCACACATGGAATTTACTTCCTTTTCAAAGCATTTGTTGTTGCTTTTATTTTGTAATGAACCTCTTGGGATGTGGCTAACTGTAAAAATATGTAGTATCCCTAGTTTCCCGTAATTTTCTGCCTCCTTCTTTGTCGTCATCTTCTTTTTTGTTTTTGCTACAGTTTGTTTTCCCTTGCCCAACTATCTAGAATAAATAAAGAAATATTTAAGCACACTTAAACACTCTAATTTATTATACTGCATTCCTGCTGAATTTCAACATACAAAGTATGGTCAGCTCTCGTTTTGGAAGTAGATGTATACTTCTGAGGGCATTAAAGCAAGTAATAACAAATCAATACCATGCTTTCTACCAAATTCTGATTGCTTAATAGTGACTGCTTGATGTATTACTGTGTTTAGAAAATGGGTTCTAGGTTCCACTTACTGCTACTAGACTTTTACACGAATGTCAAATAATTTATTCAATATACACTGGGTACTTTTTCTATGTTAGGTGCTGTCTAGTTGATACCACCCTAAGTGCTTACTGCTGTTTTACATTATAATCACAAGACCCACACAATAAAATGAATGAGCACACTGAGGGTCTTGCTTAGTGGTTGCTAGTATCTGTGAGGTCATAGGTTCAAACCCCAGCGCCACCAAAATTAAAAATTTAAAGATATTTCACGTTTCAAGAGAGAAATGACCATGTTTCTTTCAGACATAAATGGCAGAAAGTAAGAACGGAAGAAAAAACTAAGATTTAAATTTGCCTTAGGAGGGCTCGCCGCCAAATGTAGTAAATGGAGTTTAATTGAATGGTGCTTTGAGCAAGTTAACTGTAAAAGGATATCTGGAAAATACGGATGGTTTAGACTCTGAATATTTAATGAAGAATTGTCAGTTTTTCTTTTAAGATGTGATGATATAAATCTTTACTTTGTAGGAATAGTTAATAAAATACATTTTCTAGGGGCTGTTGAGATGCGTAGTCAGTAAAGTGCTTCTTGTTTTGTAGTAGAATCTGAGTTTTTTCTGTGCATTCATGTAAAAAGCCTGGCATGGTGTTACCATAGACAGGATGATGCCTGGGGCTTGCTAGCCAGCCGAGGTAGCTGAATCAAAGATTCAGTGGAGAATCTATCTAAAAAGGTGGAACCAAAAAAACAAAACAATGAAAAGATGAAGGCCCACATTGTATGTCAATCTCTGGCCTCCAAGCATAGGTGCACACACCTATATACAAATGTGCATGTACCAAAAATAGGATGTCTGGATTTTTTTGGTTTTAAATTATTTGAAAAGGGGAAAACATTGATGGTATGTAATTGGCCTAGATTAAAAATGGTTGGGGATAGATGCTATACAGATAGATACAAGAAACTTCATATATTCTTTCTACTTTTGTGTAATACTTAAAAATTTTGTACACATATGGAAATATATCAGGGAAGTAGTAGAAGGACTATGGAGAGAGAGGAAGATAGAGGATCATTAAGAAAGACTTCATTTAGGGAGTTATTCTGCATAGATGAATAATGCTTCTCCCAGAGGCTTACATTATTAAATAAAAATCCCATTTCAGGTGTGGGATACCACCTTATGAGTTGTTGGTCATGGAAGTCCCAAAGGACCCCAAAACAATACAGGCTACAGCCAGTTGCTCTTGGTTGCCCTCCAGAACTAGATAAGACCGCACACCTTGGTTGCAGAACATAGAGAAGCCATGCTGAACTGAGTTCAGAGTTTCCTCCCTGCTGACCAACTTTCCCAGTGCTAGAAAGTGCTATGTAAGCTTCTAGAGAAGAAAAGTCGTTGGGGATCTTAAAGCAGCTGTGAACTATGTGATCTACAGTTCCAACCTGCCAGCTAAGATGTGCCCACTGGGACAATAGTGGCATAACTGTGACAGTGGTAGCCAGCCACTTTCAGGTTGTTTTATAAGCCTACCACACAGAAATAGTTCATTCCAGGTACCCTGAACCTGGTCCCTGGATGAGGAGGCTGTAGGCCTAGGGGAGACTGTACTATTGATGTTAAGTGGGCATATTGTCAGATTGCTTTCTAAATTGTTTATATCCATAGGTGTCAGCCTTGAACAGAGAAGTATCTATTTGCAGTGGGCAAGTTAATGTAGAGACTCATAACTGATGGAAGTGCTTGAAAATAAGAGACTTTTAAGTGTTCGGCCTTAAGTAGGACATCTGTATCACTCCGTGTAAGGCTTAGGAAGCATTGTTAAACAAGGGTGCAAAGAATGTGAGTGCTGGGAGATGGAAAGCAGTGCTGTTAAAGCTGCATTCTGGACATGGCATGGTGGTTGCACCGTGAACTCACAGTAGCAACGGCTGTCTGCACAAAGTTGAGCCCATCAGTGTTCCATTAGACAGCAATAGGATTCCTAAGACCCCACCCTCCTCAAGGAACTATATAGGCAGTTAGTGATTGCTGGGGGAGGGAAGTATCATTTCTCAGTGGTGTAATCATGATATGTTGCTCTTGGCCAAGTAAATAATTACACCACACCCATGTTTATCCAAGTAATTTGACTAAATACAGTGGACCCCCCCCCCAAAAAAACCCCAAAGATAGAAAAGTAGGAAAGGTACTTGTTGGGAAGAAGGGGTTCAGTGGGAGGGTAGAAGGAGAGTATGATCAAAGTAATTATATACATACATACATACATAGATATGCGTGTGTGCACGCACGCACACGGAATGGATGGAATTGTGAAAGAATAAGTAATGTTAGAAAATGAAAGGCTTTATTGATAACATGCTACATATTTGAATGAAGGCTTTAGGATGTAAGAGTGCAAGCCTTGTAGTTAATCTTGTCAGACATGCTTGATGGGGGGCAGCAGGTACGGTGGCCCTAGACTGCAGAGAGACAATGCGTGTGAGAGTAGCCTGCAGTGGGCTCGGTGGTTTTAGTGCTTACTGTGCAAGTAAAAAGACTGGAGTTGGCGCCCATGTCAATGCTGGGCAAACATGTTGGCCTGTCTTTAATCTTAGCATTTGTGAGGCAGAGACTGGATCCCCAAAGCAAGCTGGTTAGTTAGACTAGTTGAGTCAACAAGCTCTGAGTTCAAGTCAAAGACTCTTCCTCAGTGTATAAAAGAAGAGGGTAATTGAGGAAGACTCTTGATGTCAGTCTCTGGCCTCCACATGTACCTGCACATATATGAATATGACTCTGCATATATGTACAGGAAAACACAGGATCAGGAGATAATGTGAGAATGGTAAAGAGTATAAGGCTCACTCTCCATCCTTGTTTTAATTGTGCCTGTGTGTGTGTATGTGTGTATGTATGTATATAAAGTCTTTAGCCATTATTGAAAACCATATTCTTCAATATTAAGATTGCTCAGAATAGCTTTAGAAGGTTTTTTTAATTGCTTTAAAAGCCTGTCTAGCCGGGCAGTGGTGGCACAAACCTTTAATCCCAGCACTCGGGAGGCAGAGGCAGGCGGATCTCTGAGTTCGAGACCAGCCTGGTCTACAGAGCTAGTTCCAAGACAGGCTCCAAAGCCACAGAGAAACCCTGTCTCGAAAAACCAAAGAAAAAAAAAAGGCCTGTCTAACAGCCACACATGAAAATCGTTCATTATTTTGTATTAATTCTTTGACTCCTTGTTTTTGAGGGAAGAAGGCTACTAGACAGGTTACTTCATCTTTTTCAGATATGGATTTTGACAGGAGAAAAATAGGAAGTAATATGAGGCTATTTCTAAATACCATATCCACTCTGAGAAGGCAGATACTATTTCTAAAAATTAGATCCACCCATGATCTGAGAGGTTTAATAATGTTCTGTACAATTACAGCATTTGGACGAGTATAACTCTGAATGTGACTGTGTGAAAGGCAATAAACTTGTTTGGATATTTATGTTCTAAATATTAAAATTATGCACGCATGACTGTGTTCATTTTTTAATGTTTAACTACTCAAAAACAGTTGTTGCAGGTAAATTTCATATGTATCATGTATTTAGGACTAAACATAGTACTTTTAATGGTGACCAGTTAGTAAAAGGTAAAATAAAATGCATTTATTAACAAAAGACTGGACTTGAAAGTATAGGAAAATTGCTGTGGGATACAACTGGGGCCCTGGAAGACTGACAGGTACAATGTCAAGAGACGAATGTGGAGTTTGATAGATGGCTCCGTCAGACGTAAGCGTGAAGACCTAAGTTTGGATCACCGGCACCCATGTAACACAAGCCGTGTACCTGTAGTTCCGGCACTGCAGAGTTGGAAACAGGAGGCTCTCTCTAGCTCACTGGCTAAGCTGGCTTTGCTGAAATGGCGTGCTCCAGGTTCTTGAAGAGACTGGACACCCACATCGACCTCTGGCCTCCACACATGTACATGTGGAAGATGAGTCTGAATCACAAATAGTGTATTCATGCTTAATTTCTCAGATCAGTAGTTAGTTAATAAAGTTGAATCTTCAATATTAGAACTATAGAAAAATAGATCTTTTAATATTTTTATTAATTCCTTGGGAATTTTCATTCAGTGTATTTTGATCATTATTCTCTCCCACTCCTCCCATATCTACCTCACCCCATCCCCAACTCATCTTAAAAAACAAAACATCCAGTCCAGCTTGTGCTGTCCATATGTTCCTGGGTGAGGGGCCATTCACTGGAACCTTGTTGACCTGCCAGGGGTCACACCCTTTAAAAACTCTTTTCTAGAATCAATGTGCGTGAGGGGCTCATGACCCCTTCAGGTCTCCTTCCGTGTTAGAATGTTGACTGCTTGATCAATTGCAGGCAGCTGTAGCTGCTGTGAGCTCATGAGCGCATCTGCCCTGTCAAGTCCAGAACCCAGTTTCACTCTAGTCCCTCCTGACTTATGGCTCTTAAAATCTTTCTGCCCCTCTTCTGCAGTGGTTCATTGTGCCTGGAGGAGATATGTGATACAGATGTTCCATTTGTGGCTGAGCACTCCACTGACATTTATTCTTTGCACTTTGACAAATTGTGAATTTCTGTATTAACTGCTGTACCTACACAAAGAAACTCCTCTGATGAGGTCTGAGAGCTGCCCTAGTCTATGGGTATGGAGGTATTAATTTAGAGGGCCATTTGATCCTGGGCCATTTTAGCAGAATAACAGTATTGGGCTCACCCCTGGACCTTATGAGCACTCCAACCATGGGCTGAAAAAAAATGGATCTTACCCAAATGTTTAAACGTCCAGAAACTCTTGATTAGAGATTTTTAGAAATTTGTCTGTAGCTCAGTGTATATGTAGATATTATTAATTTTGAAAAATTAATCTTTATACTTCCTACAGTCAATGTTTCCAACCTGAGAAATGAAACTTATTTAGATAATTTAATAAAGACTACACTTTTTCTAGTTATGTGAAGTGATGGAGGAAGTATAACTTTTTCATTCATATTTTTAGAATTTAATGGCAGAATTTGTGAACTTTAATTATAGCCATTAAGATTATAAATACATATCTGTATTAAGAATACTTTTCTGGGAAATGAACCTTCCACCTTAGACCATGACCAAGTTCATCAGTAACTTCTCAGACAAGGCTCTGGTACCAGTAAACATTGCCATGACTTACTGAAAGTCTTGATTGACCACATTTTGGCACTATGCCAAGATTGAGCTGGTTCCTCCAACCTCTGCTGAACTCCCTACAACTATTCATAGTGTGAAAAAAAAATTCAAAGTACTAAAACTGGTAGCTTCAAACAGCTTACAGTTAAGGAAACTGTGCAGAATGGTTTGGTGGCCACTGAGTTGTGGATGCGGTTTTACATCAGAAAGATCATAAGCAAACGTGGCATCATAGCTATGATGTTTGAAGACCAATCTAACAGTGGATCTCATTTGAGTTCTTATTTGAATGTTCTAACCACATGTATTGAGACTGCCATCTGGATAAATACTGCCTGTCAGGTTAAAGAAAAGGGAATACGTTATTAGTGTTGGTTGGTTGGTTGGTTGATTGATTGAAATAGGGTCTCTATATTTAGCCCTGGCTGTTCTGGAACTCACTATATAGAACAGACTGGCTTTGAACTCACAGACATCTGCCTTCCTCTGCCTCTGGAATGCTGGCACTAAAGGCATTTGTCACCATGTCCAGCTGTATTAAGAGTACTTTAGCAAAGCCCTATCTTAAGATATTTTCTGTAAATGTTAGAAATGTAATATATATATGTATATATATTCATGTGTATATATAAATACCCAGAGTCAGTCCTTATGTAAACATACTGTGAGGATGGATGTATTAAAATGAATGGATTAATTAATGTATTTTAAACACTACTCTGCTAGCATAAACTACAGAGCAGCCTATGTTTAATTCTAGGGCTTTATGTTAACTCTGAAAGTTGTGAAAACTGTCTTTGATTCACCTGTAAAAAAAAAAAGCAATAAAGGGTAACTGTAGCAATTTCCTGTTTCTGCCGCACCTGTTCCTTTTTAACTTCTTATCTTTGCCTTTGTTTTGCTTCTTTTTTTTTTAAAATGTGTATCTGGTGATGATGGTGTATTTTGTCAGACACAGAGATACAACTATTTGACCTGTGGGAGATAGATTTTTAGATCAATATAAGAAACAGAAATAGGCATACTGAATTGGAAGCTTCATAAATTAATACTACCTTCAGGTAGGAACTATATGCTGTTAGAGCAACAGCTGATAGCAGAATTAATAGCTGAGTGGAATTTCAAAGGGTATTTTCTGATCTTAGTGTTTGTTGTCTTTTCCAAAATGTGAAACAATTGGAGCCTTAATTAGCACTATAATAATCTAATTGCAGATGACCTTAGGGGAGAATTGTCTGGATTTCCGTTGTTGCGTTTTTTTTCCCCCATATTCAAGCAGAAGATAGGAGAAGATGGGTAATGTGATACATTTCTACCTTCCTTCCACAAGAATGAAATGATAAGTGATTGATTGGCCTTGATGTTTCCTAGTTGTTTATTATAGTTTTCAGCATATAAGTGGGACTAATTCTTTTGAAGGCTCAGTTAAGTTTAGTTTTATTTTTTAACAGTAAGTGGAAACCTTAGGAGGTGCTTTGTTGGTCCTTCCAAACCTCAGTGCTGTATTCCTGATTCCTGGCAGACGCTATCCTTAGTGCTTCAGTCCCTCTGGCTTTACAGCAGATTAGTGAGCTATGAGTACTGGAAGGTAGTTTTTTTCATTTCAGGCTATGGTTAGCATGATGGGTTTTCTTCAGATTGTTCTCATTACCATTCTGTACATTTACCATAAAAGGACAAGAGCGTTCAAATTACAAACCTAATTAAGTTTATTATTCATGAGAAAATGTGTTGAGATATGTCTTTGTAAAGTAGTGGCTGTTGTAATTAGAAACCACAACCTTGTCTATAGGTAGACTCTCTGCATCAGAACACTCTTTACATGGGCTTACTGCTTTACTGTAACTTTCACATAAAGCAGGATGATTCAGTCTTTGAACTAGTTCTCACAGTTTACCCAAGAGCTATGACAGATGTTGAGGAGGCTATTAAAACTGTTGAACATAGGGCATACACTGACTTTAGTGATACCAAATCAAAAAATATGTATCACTGACATTCAAAGAGAAAATGCTTCTGCTGAAAATTCCCAGTTGTGTGTTCTTTAAACAAATAAGAGGTTTTCTTGTATATAAATCATCTCTTAAAGACCAGTCTTTTAATAAGGCTTTCACCAGAATTTGCCTTCTAAAAGTTGCTTTGAAAATGGTTTCCAAAAAGAATTTGCTGGGTTTCATAACTGTGTAGGCTGTTAATGATTCAGTAGGCCCCTCATTCTCCTCCTACCCCTTATATTGAAAGCTCCTTCATAGCACCGAGGTGCCCTGAGTCATAACGGCTGAACTCTTAAAGAATTGTCATATGGGAAAATTTGCCATGAAGTGAAATTGTCAGGAAACAGTTTGAGTCAGAGATTCATTGATCATAGTGATAGAACCTAAAGGTTTAACCTTTATTTAAATCTTTGAATGTACTTATGTGAACATGTCTTTATTATAGAATTGCAAACCCTGTAATAGCCTAATAAAACCTTCAAAGGTATGTATTCCCTCCCTGTCAAATTTTAATTGGTTTGACTTTTATTCTCTGTTACATAAAAAGAACATTTTTATTGTATAAATACATCAGAGAGGAGAGGCATTATGTGTAGGATAAAAATCCCAACCCTAAAGTTAGGGACCTAGAATTCTGATTTGTTTATTTTGTGGCTGTGTATTTCTTTTAACCCACCTTAGCCTTAGTTTCTTATCTTTACAAAGTCACATGCTCCGTAGTACTTACGTTCTCTTTGGAACTCCTCATAAAAGTTACAACTAAATGTCGATCACAAACCAGCTGACTTTTGGCCTTTTGAGTCTGGATCTTTGTGTTTCCTGGGCTGACTTTATGATTATCCTGCCTTAGCTTCCTGGGTGCTTTGCTGTGCTGTATTATAGATATGCACAGCAGCACTCAACCAGACTCCTTTCTTGATACAGCATTTAATATATAGTTAGCGCTTTAGATGACATCCATTCGTCATCTCAGCCTTAGTCTCTTTCAGCTTCAAGATTCCATGACTTTAAATTGTCTGCCTATAGGAAGTCTCACTTCCATACTGATTTGTTTCTGTAAAGATAGTCTGTACTAATGTCTCTTTATATTTGTGATTCACTCTTGACACTACATGAACTTAAGAATTCTTTATATTTGGAGATAGTTTAATGTGTCATTAAAGGTATTGAAAGATTGGAGAAAATTTATGGGGACACTTAAAATTCCAAAAAGGATAGAACAAATTAAAATACTTAGCAATAAGTTGATTTACAATCATTTCAAGTTCTAAAGATTCTCTAGCATGAGCCTCATGTAAATGAGGTTCAGAATGATGTTTGTAGACGAACCTTGAGACCAGAGATTAAAAAAAGCCTTAGTTCTAGCTCTGTGGACTGGCTTTTGATGTGGTTGTCTTCTTTATTTACTTAATGGAACTACCATTACTTCTCAAATATTACTATATGAAACCAGGGGATGATATTAAAATGCACATTTTCATTCAATGTGTCTGACTAGAACTGAAGTTCTTATTTGTTTACTTAGGATTTTTGAAATACATTCTTATTATGTAGTATCTCAGACTGGCCTTGAACTCTCTGTAGTCTAGTTGGCTTTGAAATCAACTTCCCAAGTGTTGAAATTATAGGTGTGCTACTACTGTGAGCCATGTACCACATTTTACTTACAAAACAAGTAGTAATTCCAAGGCCTTTTGATTTAGGGATCTTACAGGTGCTCTTGTTTCTTTCCCTCTAGTTCTTATATCACTACTAAACTGTTCTTTCGACTCGCTCCCCATACTTCAGTCTAATAGCACATTAATCATGGTGTTTTTTCCACTCTGGGTATTATTCCCAGTAAAGATAGAGTAGAATAACAGAAACTTTGATTAGAAGAAAACTGCATTCAGCTCCTTACTCCATGGGATTAATAGCTGTTGCCTTGAGCAGCTGACTTGATTTACTTAACCTCAAGTATCTAAATACCTTTCTACCAGCATTGAAAGGGATAAAGATACTTTGTTCAGTCCACAGTGCAGAGCAAACAAAACAGATACCCGGAAATTAGAAACTAATTTTATTGTTATTAGCATTCTACTATGATTATTTTTATTTGATGTCCCTGGTCCTAGTCACCACATGTTTCTCATTCATCCTCCATATTGCTATCAGAGTTACTTTCCTGTGTGTTGAGAAAGTGCTGTGCAAGCATTCGGTAAACAGTGAAAAAACAAACTCAGGCAGTTCTTTCTGAATGAAAATCACAGAATAGGGAGGGAAATATTAAAAGCAATTAAATGTACAAATCAGTACAGATCAAGTTGCTATGAGAGAGCAGCAGAAGGGACCCATGTTTTATTGGATAATAAGAGAGCTTTCTGAGTTGAGTCTGTAAACTATCAGGAACATAAAGGCACCAGCTAGTTAAAGAGCTAGTGTAACATGAGGGTCCTGCTTTGTTGGGGTTTCTGTCCTGCCCGGTTCCCACAGCCATTTAGCCCCAAAGAAAATCACACAGAGGTCTCCAGAAGATTATAACCTGATTGGCCCATTAGCTCAGGCTTCTTATTAGCTCTTGTAGCTTATATTAACATAGATAACATTATTCTTATCTATGTTAGCCACCTGGCTCAGTACCTTTTTCAGTGGGGCAGGTCACATCCTGCTTCTTCCGTGGTCTGGGCAGGACTGCGGAGGAGTGGGCTTCCTCCTTCCCAGCATTTTCCTGTTCTCATTGATCCACCTTTACTTCCTGTCTGGTTGTCCCACCTATACTTCCTGCCTGGCCAATCGGCATTTATTTAAAACATGATTGACAGAATACAGACAATTCTCCCACACCACTTCCCCCTCTTTTTTTTTTTAAACAAGGGAAAATATCCATAGTCCATTTTTTGGGAATGTGAGTGTAGTATTCCAGGCTACTTATAGCTGGTTGGGGGCGCTGATACTCTTATGAGGACCTAAAGAAAATTTAGAGTTATGATCAAGTCCTGCCTGGAGTATCCTGTGAGGCTTGATCATCTCAGGCATCAGTCTTGAATCTGTTCTGGTTGTAGAACTCAGACATCTGGGCCATCTATTCCTACTGCAGATTTCTCAGGTGGTCTTCCTTGATCAAACCTGAGTTTTCTTAACTTGGAATGAATCCACAGTCTCTCATTTCCTATGGAAACAAAAGCAAAATCTCTTCTCCAAAGTAACATACCTTTTGACTTCAATTTTGAAGTCAGTGTATTTTCAAAATACCTATCTTAGATTAATTTAGCAGCACTTATAAGCAAATATCTTTTAGCAGCTGTTGTTCCTTCCTCAGCATTCAAACAATTCAAAGAGAGCATAATAACATACAGTATCAAGATTCTCTGTGTATTTTTCATCTTTATGTGGCTTTATTTTAACCTGTTTCTTTTATTTTTACTTTTAACTTTTGGCTTTTTGAGACAGGTTCTCGTGTGTATCTTTGTCCTGGAACTCCCTCTGTAGACCAGGCTGTCCTTGAACTCACAGAGATCTGCCTGTCTCTGCCTCCCCAGTGCTGGGATTAAAGGTGTGTGCTACCACACCTTGAAGTCACAGAGGTCAGTCTACCTCTGTCTCCCAAGTGTTGGGATTAAAGGTGTGTAGTACTCTCTTTCTTTCTTTTTTATTTCAAGGACTTTAACCTTTTTTTTCAAGCCTGCATATATTTTTTAACACACTATAAACCATTTAGAGGTTTTCTTCATCTTTGAATCTCTCTTTACTGTATATCTCTCTTTTTCTGACTACACTAATCTTTAATTTACCAAGCAATATGGGTAGGATTAAAGCTGTGGCTTTGATGGTTGCATCCAGCCCATTCCTTGGCTTTCTGAGATTTCAGCCGCATGGCTGAGGTACCGGCCCGACCATGTTTATTGCCACAACTCTATGGTGTTTCAAGGTCCCTGCCAGCAAACAAGCTGCAACAGTGTGTCCACAAACCATACTCAAATGCTCCGTAGTCGGACCGCCTGCCTGAAAGAGTCAGAGTTTGCCCTGGCAGGACGGTCAGCATTTTAAAACGGCGCGGCTTTTTTCCTGCTACCACTGTAAACCAAAAAGCATGCTGTGAGCTTTTTATCAACACTATTTAAGTGTTTCTTGGCAGGACCTCTTAAAAGAGCTGCAAGGCTTTACAGCCAAAGCTGAGTCAGGAGTCCTCTCTTAAATGAGAGCACTTGCTTGCCTCTAACAAGCAGAGCAGACCCAAGAAATTGCTGCTACCAAGAAACCATGCATAATGCTGTTATTTTGTTCTAGAATTCCTTCCCAAGCTGTCTCAGGCTTTATGTGGATGCAGTTGTCCACACGTTGGTGCCATTCCGTAACATGTGGTTTCACTTGTTGTGGTTTCTGTCCTGCCACCAGGTCCCACAGCTGTTTGGCCCCAAAGAAAATCACACAGAGGTCTCCAGAAGATTATAAACTGATTGGCCCATTAGCTCAGGCTTCTTATTAACTCTTATAACGTATATTAACCCATTATCCTTATCTGTGTTACCCACATGGCTCGGTACCTTTTTCAACGGGGTAGGTCACATCCTGCTTCTTCCGTGGTCTGGGCAGGACTGCAGAGGAGTGAGCTTCCTCCTTCCCAGCATTCTCCTGTTCTTATTGACCCACGTTTACTTCCTGTCTGGTTGTCCCACCTATACTTCCTGCCTGGCCAATCAACGTTTATTTAAAACATGATTGACAGAATACAGACAATTCTCCCGCACCAAGCTAGAGCAGTATTGTTCAGGCTAAGCGTATGGCATGAGCAAAGACCTGGTAGTGTGTGCTGAGTCTGCTCTAGAAGTCAAATGATGGCATAGCTATGGGATGGTTTCTAAAGGATTATGGCGAAGGGAGCATCGAAGACTTTGAAATTTCTGGTGTTCACCATTACTGGGCAATAGGATAGTAATACCGTTTACTGAGCTGAAGACTCTGGGGTGGGCCAGGTGGGATCAAGAGATGGAACACCTTAAGCTTGCCAGGGTCTGGCCAAATAAACTCAGTTTTGTCAGTCCCCTGCACTGTGTTCCCATTTCCTGTTATGTCTGCCCAAATGCATTATTTTGGCTTATAAAGTCATTGTGTGGTTTCCTCTACTTTCTCGCTTTGCTATAATCTCCCCTTCATTATCATGCTTGTATTAATTGCTTTTCTGTTGCCATGATAAAGCACTGACCTTAAGGTTTATCTTGGCTTTATTGTTCCAGAGGAATAGAGTCCATCATGGTGGAGACAGCATGGCATGTTAGCAGGAGCAGAAAGCTGGCTGGTCACATTTTATCAGCACACAGGAAACAGAATAGGAAGTAGGGTTAACTATAAATTCTGAAAGCCTGCCCCCAGTTGATATACTTCCTCCAGCAAAGCTCTATCTCCTAACGAGTGCCTAACCTCTTCACATAGTGCCATCACCTTGGGACCAAGTACAGATACCTGAGCCAATGGGGGAATATTCAAACCACCACAGTGCTTAAACCACAAAGACATTCTTATTCTTTGCAAAGTAGTTTTGAAACTCTGCATAGGTTAGTCCCTTTGCTTGAAATAAATGCCTTTGCCTGAGGCCTTTTTCCATTACTCCAAGCATTTGGGATAGTATACAGAGACTCTTCTTCAAGTTAGAGTCTCAGGCCTCTTTATTGTTTGATTAATGTCTTTGTGGTAACACTTAAGTAAAATCTCTCTCCCTTCCTTCACCCTAGCCTCTTTCTCTTCTTCCTTCTCCTCTCCTCCTCTTTTTTTTTTTTTTTTTTTTTTTTTTTTTTGTGTGTGTGTGTGTGTGTGTGTGTGTGTGTGTGTGTAGCTCAGTCTGGCCTCCTGAGCTTTGTAGCCCAAGATGATCTTGAATTTTTGATCTTCATTCTTTCACTTGCCAAGTTCTATAACTACAGACAGCACCACCAACCCAGTACTTAATGCATGCCAGGCAAGCACTCACCAGCCTAGCTACATCCCCAGCCCTGGGATTTCTCTTTTAATACATCTAGATCCACTTTAGTAGGCCATAGCTGTGTGTATAGAGATCTAAGTTCACTATGTTTTGCTCCTAGGGTCTACAAATTATGGGAAGAACTCAGCAAATTCAGTGAGTGGGTGGTATCATCATCATCATCATTATTAAACCAGGCAAACATAAACCCCTACATCCTAAACTTGGGTGAGTGTTCTTTGCTCCCATGAGGCCCAAGCACTATTTTACCAGATTAAGTTGACCTTAAATTGTTTTACATAGCTTTGTAAGGGCAGGGGTCAAGTCTTAGTTTTCTTGTTTCCCTGGTGCCTAATACATTTTTCAGGGTTTTTGTTTGCTTGCTTGCTTGGTTTTGTTGTTGTGTGTGTTGACAGGGTCTTACTGTTTAATCCAAGCTGGCCTTAAACTTGCAATCCTCCTGCCTCAGCCTCCTGAATTCTAGAGCTTGCAATTGGGAAAATTGCATTAGATCCTAGTTTCTAATTACATTAGATCATAGCTCAGCCACAAAGTCCTTAGTAGATAGGTAGTAGTGGTGGCTAATCAGGGACAAAGTTTGAATGTAATTATCAGCATGTCTTAAATGTTTGCAAGATTTATTTCCTTATCTTATTTCACATGTATGAGTGTTTTGCCTGTTTGCATGTATAGGCATCACATATGTGTGTGCCTACTGCTGGTAGAAGCCAGAAGAGAGAGTTGGATGCTCTGGAACCAAAGCCATAGATGTCTGTGAGCCTCCATGTAGGTGCGAGGAGCTGAACTCCCAGGTCTTTTGCAAGAGCAACAGCTCTCATTCACACAGAGCCATTTCTCTAGTTCCTCAGATGCTTGCTTTCTAAACTTGATTATAATGTATATAAAGATGCTAATAGTAACTGAAATCTCAGTAATCCTCTGAAACAGCTGTGAAGGTCATACTTCATCACTTCAGTATTTTAAATATATTAACATTGTTTCCTTGTCTTACAGCCTTTAGCCACCTGAGTTTTAGGTTCTCTCTCTTTCTCCTGTCCTCCCTGTACTCTTTCCCCGGATCAGGTAATTCTATTGGTATTGTGAAGATTTTTGGGTTTATATTCCAGTCCATCTCTCTCTTCTAGGCTCTAGAATTACATATGCATTTGTTTCCAACACCTCCGTTGGGTATTTCAAAAGTATCTTAAATTCCCATGCTTAGGACCCGTAAGGATTTCCTGCGTTTTCTCCCTCTTCAAGTAATTCTTTTCAGCAAAAATTACTTTCCATATTAATTGTTTTGTTTTTCGAGACAGGGTTTCTCTATGTAGCTTTGGAGGCTGTCCTGGAACTCACTCTGTAGACCAGGCTGGCCTCGAACTCAAAGAAATCCGCCTGCCTCTGCCTCCCAAGTGCTTGGATTAAAGGTGTGCACCACCACCTGGCATATTATTTTTTTTTAAAAAAACTGGCTGTATAGTCTAGTGAATAGAAACTGTCAAAATACTGATTATTAAGCTGTGGTGTGCTACTGCTATAGTCTAGGTATTTAATATCTTTTTTTTTTTTTAGATTTACTTATTTATTATGTATACAGTGTTCTATCTGTCTGTATGCTTGCTGGCCAGAAGAGGGCACCAGATCTCATTACAGATGGCTGTGAGCCACCATGTGGTTGCTGGGAATCGAACTCAGGACCTCTGGAAGAGCAGTCAGTGCTCTTAACCTCTGAGCCATCTCTCCAGCCCGGTGTTTAATATCTTATAACAATACTCTGAACTTAAGTAATATTGTAGGATGTAATGGTTGTATGTATAGATTCTTAACCAAAATTTCTCATGATTTAGTCCTAAATGTCACTTAAAAAGTTGATGTGTGTGAATATTTTGCCTGCATATGTGTCTGCATACCATGTACATGCATTACCCACAGAAATCAGAAGAAAGAATCAAGTCTTCATGATTTGGAGTTCCAGACAATTGTGAGCTGCCTTGTGGATACTAGGAATAGACCCTGGAGAAGAGCAACCAGTGAGCCCTCTCTCCCAATTTTCCCAAATGTCACTTTTTATTTTTGTGGCTTCAGGAAATTAAATTAGTTGATTTGGGTGTTGGTTTCTTCCTCTACAAAATAACCAATAGTACTAATTTTTATTATTCATCTACCAAGAACATTATTAAGAATGAAAGACAACATGTAAAATTCTGATACTTGGCGTTTAGGTACAGGCTGCAAATATGCCAGTTATTTTTATTATTATCTCAAGTTTGCAAGTAAGGAAATTGATCTTCAGTGGAAGCTAGTCCAATTACAGAAACTAGATGTTGGTGTCAGCAGTCAGACATAGACAGTCTGGCTACAGGCCTCCTTTAATATCACTTTATTTTATCTCAAGTAATAACTGATCTCATCAGCTTGCATGCAGACTGCATATTAAAGGCCTCACCTTGATGAGAAGTATTGTGATTTGCTCAAGGGTGTGCACCTGTGCTTTAAGATGTGCTCTAAAGTGGACATTGAAAGCTCGCTTTGGTGAGACCTGGGAAGCACAATATGCTCTATAGCTCCACATTAATTCCATGTGCATTGTTTGCTTTCTTCTCTTATTGGTTTAAATCACCAACCCCCCAGAAAGCTACCGTGCGTAGTTTCACAGTATTGCTACAGTGACTTTAGCTGTGATTTACTTTGTTGAGCCTTTTGCTAACCATTTTTAGGATATCTTAGGCACTCAGTAACATGTCATAATCACATAGTGCATATAATCAGGGATTTTTACTTTATGATTAACTGTTACCTTTTGAAGTTATGCAATAATTTGCCTTATTTGGGTTTTTTTGTCTAAGATTTTAATTTTTGAGGGAGTTGTTTGTAAATCCCAGTTTTTTACCAGGTGCTTTTTAAATTGAACTTTGATGCCTTTGTATTAAAATTTGTGTATTGAATTTCCTTAATTTTATAAGCTTTAGTCACTGGCTCTTGTTTATGGTTTACCCCATCTCCTCCTCCTATTACTTGTTACTTTATTTTTTTCACAGTTAGTTTTTTATCCTTCTGGAGGAAAAAAAAATCCTGTTTTATTGGTAATATGAGGCATAAATTACAAAGCCCTGTGTCTTTGAGAGGAGGGCAGACATAGAAAAGACAAAATCATCTGTCAGGAAAAATATTTTCATCTTTTCTTGGAACTGAATTCTATGACCTAATATTTACTGTAAGGAAAACAAACGTACTTGAAATAGTTTTTGTATTAGTTAAGACCATTGTAAGAGAACTCAGCTTACAGGATCAAGGGGGATGGAATGAATTGATTTATATAGATTGGAGTGGCATCATTCTGCTCTATCCAAGGCTCAAATAATGTTACAACACTGTTTCTATTTGTTAAAAATTTTATATAATGTGTTTGACTAAAGTCTACCTTTACCCTACCAACTTCACATGCTTGCCTGTTCTCTTGCTCACTTGCATGCCTTCTTCCTCCCTCCCTCTCTCTTTCTCTCCTTCCCTCCCTCTCCCCCAGCCCCCTCAAATACTCATTGATAGCATTTACAGGAGCATTCCTGAATCCCAGAAGAAAACTGGCTCTCCTCCCCCTCAATCTGTGTGGGATTCTGCCTGGCTTGATCTTGTGCAGGTCTTCTACATGAGTCATAGGCTCTGTGAGTTCATGTTTACAATGGTCCTGTCATGTCTGGCAAATACTGTTACTTACAGATAAAGCTCTTGTAGTCTTTTTACTCCCTTTTCCATGTACCTTGACAGGAAAAAGGAGTGATATAAATGTCACATATAGAGCTGAACACGCCACAGTTTCTTATCCTCTGCATATTAACTGGTTGAGGGTTTCTGTGTTAATTGCCACCTACTACAAAGAGAAATGACAGCTTTGTAGACATTATAAGATGTCAGATAAAAAACCCATTGGGTTCTCATATACTGCCCTAAGATGTAACAGACTGTTGCTATTGCTCTGTTACTCTCCAGAAGTTGATGTTAAGACCCTATTGCTGGAGACATGAGAAAATAAGCTAATACCAACCTTGAAACTTCATTCCCACAGACTGGCTTTCATGATTCTAGAAGGTTTCTGTGCATGCCACAAAGGTAGGAAAGCCTCCTGTGAGCTGCAATAGTAACTGACCTGGCAAGATAGACCCATTGATGCAGTAGTGGTGCAGGTGTTATGGGAGTAGCCAACTACTTTCTGCTTGGGTTTAAAGCCTGCTTCATGAGCCAGATATAGTGGTTCATGCCTTTTATCCAAGCACTGGGGAAGCAGAGGTAGGCAGATCTCTGTGAGTTTGAGGCCACAGCCAGAACTACACAGTGAGACCCTGTCTTGGAAAAAAAAACAAAAACAAAAGACAAACAAAAAACCTGCTCCAGTACTGTTAAATGAGCCCAAAACTTGTGGTTGGCTAGGTAAAGTGAACATAGTAATAAACTACTACCAAGTGTCCGTGGGATAGAAGGAGAGTCAATAAAATCAAATGCCTTAGACAATTTATTCAGTGAAATTATAACTGAGAATTATCTAACAGTTTCTGAAAGGGCCTAAAAAGACTTTTGTTATTTCATACTTTGTGTTGGTGATTATAAAAAATGTCAGTCAACTCTGGGAACATTGGAGCTACTTTACATCCTCAGTCAGATCCTTAACCAACAGTTCATTCTCTGTGTAAACATGAGCACAACCAACTTATTCCATTCAGATTTTCTTCATTTTTAGTGAACGGTAAATTATATGTATACCAAAGAATTGTTTTTAAATTATTTTATTTATTATTAGCACGTATTTGATTTGTATGTCCATTTTATATGCCTGTTTTCTGGGGTCATATAAAAATTCTCAGATGAAAAGTGATTATACATATGGTAAGTTGAAGAAACTCTGATTTGGATAGTTCTACATTCATGAAATTCCTACTGCTGTGTGAGGATCAGCAGTATTAGCAACCACTGTCTGTTCTGAGTCTTCAAGGAGCCTCAGTGTATCTGTGTATTTATATAGGTCTTGCGATTTTACAGGGTTTGAACAGTTTCTTTGAGGTGGGCTTTCTGAGATAGTCATTATAGATACTTAAGTGCTTAGTGTTGGAAATTTTATAGATAATTGATGAAGAGCACTTTTACTACTAGCATAAAAAAATATATTGATTTCATCAAGTGTTAAAAATTCAAGTCCCCAGTCATTAAGAACAGTTAAATAGAAACTGTTTAAATATGTTTCAGTTGTAACTTACTGAGTTGACAAGAGCCAAATTGATCTAAAGACAAGACCTCTACATTTACGGCATTCTGCACCTACTATTTTTGCATTGCCAATGCATAGGCAAGTTTTTCCATTTATGTTTCTTTTCAGAATATCATTCTGACTATAAGTTAATGATTTTTACAATTTATTGCTGTTTAAAAATTTCTCTTTACTTCCCATTTTGTTTTGGATGTTTTGGTTTTTTCCATCCACCCACACAAAGTGAGCAAGAGTTGTGAAGAGATACTGAATTTGAGAGCCCTGGCTTTTTTTCTTTTCAAAACTAACTTTTTAAAAACAATATGACTGCTTTTTATTGATACCGAAAAAGGGAAGGCTTTGGCAAGCATTCACTAAATGTGTGAATAACCTAATTGATTTCACCATAATGCATAGTTTTGCTGTTTGTCCTTGTAGATTCTTGGCTCAGTAGGCATACAATAGTGAGAGATAACTGTCCTATGATGAAAAGTTTAAAAAAAATCCAAACTTATAGATATGAATTCATTGGTTCTATGCAATTTAATATCTTTGTTTTTTCTTCAGAGAGAAAGGGCAACATGCTAATTAGGATCTTCTATTCTCTTATGAAAATAATTAGGTAAACTTATTTAAACTCAGTGTTTTGATTAATTTTTAAAATATTAAGAGGTTGCTACTGAAGATGGTAAGATGTATGAAATTTAAATTTTAAATATACTTTAAAATTTAAAGTTTAAACATGCTACTATATATTCTGCAGTAAATTCTAGTAAAACGGCCAAGAATGCATAATTAATGCAAAAAAGTAGATAAACACAGATCAAATCATGCATTCAGAAACTTACTACAGATGTCATAATAGTCCAACTAAATCTTTAACTCAGGTTAAAAAAAAAAGATTTTAGGAAAGAATTTGAGAGCCAGTAAGAAAAAAGAGTTGACTATGGTGCTGGACTGAGAGGCGAAACAAATAATGATGGGCAAATAAAACCATTATACCTTTAAAAGTATGTTTTTTCAAATCTGATTGCTTAAAGACTGTTCACTTTTAAGACCATCATTATATGGCTAAAACAGAAAATTTCTACGATGAAAACTGTTTTACCTAATTTTGTTAGTTCGTAGAAGGTAAGAGTATTTCATATTAACCTGTCAAAAGTACTGAAACCATAGTAGGCACTCTGGAAATATTTACTGCGCTAACCTGAATTATAGAATAAGGGAGCTTTAAATGTGTTTTTTCTAGGCTTCAAATATCACTCTGCCTACCTTCTTGTATCAATTTTTATATAAATATATTCTTTGATTTGGGAATGAAGAAAGCTGAGTGATATTATTTATTTACCAAATCTTGATCTGAGCAAAAATTTCTAAGAGGGAACTCAATTTAGACTTTATTCTTTTTGGATAGCTATATTATAATAATGGTTACTGTAAATTATGAAAAGAAATTCATGTAATTCATGCCCAAATTATAAGGTAAGGTGGAGAACTGGTTTGAAAACAAATAGATATTGCTGTTTAGTGGTCATTCCTAACAGTACAGTAAAACTGAATTTCATCTTTCAGATGTTACCTTAAGCAGGTCTAGGACTTCCAGGTTAATGGTCCTTTCAAGTACAGTAACCCCTTTACAAGAAAAAGAACCATTATGAGCAAAGTTACAGTGGCACAGTCAAGGGCTCTGAGAAGTATTGAGGGGAGTAAATGGCTATATATATATAATATATATAGATGGCTATATATATATTATATATATAGCCATTTACTATATATATAGCCATCTATATATATTATATATAATATAAAAATATATATATTATTTTTTGGTTGGTTCTGTTTTTGTTGTTTTTAGGAAGTAAGGGGTGGTTAGGCAAGGTTTCTCTGAGTAGTCCTAAAACTCACTTTATAGACCAGGCTGGCCTCGAACTCAGAGATCTACCTACCTCTGCCTCTGAGCCTCGTACGTGCTGGGATTAAAGGCATGTGACATCACACCTGGCTTAATGACTATGATTTGTAATGCAACAATATTTCGCAGAAGACATTCTGTTTTAAGTCACATTCATTGGTATTAAAAGCCAGAGTCATAATTGTTATAAACACCACTGTGATCTTCTGCTGAAGTACTGCAGCCCAAGTTTTGTCTAGAGCCATGCCTCTGAAAAGTTTTCAAATAAAGTCTTAATGGCTTAGAATTCGATGGATTTGGTGTTTTCTCCAATTAATAAATAACAGCATCTTGTACCTTCATAGGGATATCCTTCTTTAGCTTGGCTCTAGAGAATTTCCCAGGAATCCACAAGGATGACCCCAGCTAAGACCCTAAGCAATAGAGGAGAGGGGGCCCAATCTTGACTTGCCCTCTAGTCAGACTAATGAATATCTAA
The DNA here is from genome assembly GCA_004026605.1 of Ondatra zibethicus. Classification (NCBI taxonomy): domain Eukaryota; kingdom Metazoa; phylum Chordata; class Mammalia; order Rodentia; family Cricetidae; genus Ondatra; species Ondatra zibethicus. The sequence continues at coordinate 70,658 of PVIU01005482.1, read as the reverse complement.
AATATCACCATAGAACCTTCATCCAGCAACTGATAGAAACAGAGGCAAAGACCCGCATCGGAGCACTGGACCAAAGTCCAGTTGAATAGTGGGAGGAATGAGAATATGAGCAAAGAAGTTAAGACCATGATGGGTACACCCACTGAAACAGTCTACCTGAGCTAATGGGAGCTCTCCAACTCCAGACAGACTGGGAAAGAACAAGCATAGAACCAAACTAGTCCCTCTGAATGTGGGTGACAGTTGCATGGCCAGGGCAGACTGGCAGTGGCACCAGGATTTATCTCTACTGCATGTACTGGCTTTTGGGAAACCTATTCTCTTTGGGTGATACCTTGCACAGTCTAGATATAGTAGGGAGGACCTTGGACCTTCCCCAAAGCAATGTGCCTCACCCTCTCTGAGGACTGGACGGGGAGGGGATGGAAGGAGGGTATATGGAGGGAATGGGAGAAGGGGAGGAAATGGGAACTTGGAGTGGTATGTATAATGAAAAAAGTAGTTTTATTTTTAAAAAAAAATAAAAATAATTATTTTTTTAATAAAAATAAAAAATGAATAACAGCAAAAGTATTTAAATAAGCTAGGCTTTCAAAATTAATATACTTTTAAAGGTGTATATTTTTTAGGTCTTGATAATCTATTATTAAGAGTCAGATTTTCTTCATTGTCAGGATGTAAAGGAGAATCAGTAATTGTGCTTGAATTTTTGTTCCAAACTACTTCGTCTTCTCCATCTCTGTAAGTAAGCTCTTGCTTGATCATCTCTCCTTGTTCTCAGTACCTAAAATTATGAACTGCCTTTTGTGACTTAGCTTATAGTATCCATCATCCATTCTGTCTAAATGCCCACCTAGCATGCTTTTCTATCCATCATTAACATCTCTTATATTTTTGGTTGTTAGCCTAGCCTTTAACGGCTGAGCCATCTCTCCAGCCCTTCTTTTAACCTGTTTACCCCATTCTAAAGGTAGCTCTGTAGGATGGTTGCTCTCAAAACTAGCAAGAAAAAAAAAAAACCAAAACCTAAAATCAATTTGCCACAATCAGTAAAGAAGAGACTAAAAGTTTAAATTTTTGTTTTTTTGAGATATTGTTACTTGTAGCTTGATAGGTTTGTTAACTCATGCAGTGTAGAGTGGTACAACACATGCTTAAGTCCAGTCTTCACCTTTTGCCACCTACTTTCTAAATCAACTTGAGCAAATTATTAGCCTAATTTCCTTATCTATCACAACAGTTGTAAAAATTAGTTTTAGCATATAGAGTTTCTAATACCTGCTATGTGTGTTTATTTTCTTTCTGAAACCTTAGTTAAAGGCTTTTGATTGGGCAACATTCAATCTTTATTCCTGTTCTTCTCACAGTACTAGGTTCTTCTCTATCTTCCAGATGCCTTTCATTCACTTACTACACTGTTGTGTGTGCTTTCTGATAGTCTCCAAGCATACAGAAACATGGCCCCGATTTCTCATTGGTTCTCATTAGTCTAACCAAATCTTCACTCCAGGAAACCTAATGATTTACCCTTGCCTTAACACACAAAAATAGTTTTTCTTTCCCTATGTGTTTTCTGTCTTGATGCAGTAGTTTCTTCCTCTTAAAAGTGCTTTTCCTCACTTAGGAGAATCTAGTCTACTTCTTATGGTTCAACTCAAATATCCCTCTTGAAATGAAGCTTTCCCTGGAACCTCTTCCAGATAAATTATAACACTTTTCTTTAACATCACATAGTATTTGATGTCAAAGAACATTGATATTGTATCTGGCTCGGTGGATAAAGGTGCTTTGTACTAAGCCTTAAGACTTGAGTTCCATCCCTAGGACCCACATGTTTGAGGAAAGGAAAGACTTGACTCTTCCAAGTTGTCTTCTGACCTCCACAATGCTCTATTATACAAGTGTCCCGCTATATAATAAATTACATAATCAATTGTTTAAATACTAAATGCCTTGAACTGATTGAGCTTGGACTGATTGATATATACACTTTTTCATAACCATATCAGCTTTTTTTTTTTTTTTGCTTTAGTTTGAATACTCTTGTATCTGCCTTCCTGCTCAGTGTGGTCTGTTAGCAAGTTATTTTGTGGGATTGACTCTGTAAATTTGACTGATAGAGTGAATGCCATTGCTCCAAGGCCTCATGGTATAAGTCACACTGCTGAGGTGTTTTAGGAATGAATCCTATTTTGAAGGGAAGAATTATGACTTGTTCACAAGGTTTTTACAGATATGACAGTGACTTTTCCAAAGGACAAGTGTTCCCGCAGCTCTGCAAAACAGGTTATTCCATGTACAAATGTATGTATACACTTCCTGTGAATCTGTCTATTATTGGTCTGTCAGCTGTGCATTCCCTGTATAGTTTGTGGGCTCCAACAATATTGAGCTATCTATTTGAATATTAAACCTAATTTGACACTATTGCTATAAAATGCTTCAGAAATATGTTTGATGCTTATGCCATGCAGGCATAAGCTAAAACCCCTGGAATTCCTTATAGTAAATTTTGTTATTCATGTGTGTCCCTTTTAGATCATTCTTGAATATATGCACATAAGTGACTTAGAATGGTTTTTCTTAACAGCCTCAGGATGGGACTGGTCACCAAGTGACTAAAAAGTAGAACATTGTCTTACTACTGACCCACAAGAGAAGACCAGGATAAGGTTGAGTTTTTTGGCTAGTGAATAAATCTGAGTACTGTAAGTGTTGTCTTAGGGTTTCTATTGCTGTGAAGAGACACCACAACCACAGCAACACTTTAAAGGAAGACATTTAATGGAGGACAGCTTACAGCTTCAGAGGTTTTAGTCCATTATCATCTTGGTAGGAAGTAAAATAACATACAGGCAGACATGATTCTAAAGAGGTAGCTGAGTGTTCCACATCTTGATCCACAGGCAACAGGAAGTGAACTGAGCTCCATGCTGAGTATAACTTGAACATATGAGGCCTCAAAGGCCGCCCCCACAGTGACACACTTCCTCCCTTGGCCACACTTCTTAGTAGTGACCTATCTATAGGCCAAGCATTCAAATACATGAGTCTATGGGGCCATTCCTATTCAAACCACAAGTGGCATACCTGGAGAGGGCATGAAAGCTCTCCTGCATACCATTACTTTAAATGCCTTGACCTTCCATTTGACTGTCTCTAAGTGATACTATTTATTTTAATTCCCCCGTTTTGTTTTGTTTTGCTTTGCTTTTTGTTTTTGAGATAGGCTTCTGAGTTCAAGTGATCTCCCTGCTTTAGGCTCTCAAGTAACTGTCCCTGACTTGTATTCTTTATAAGTAGACTAGGAAACATACATGAAACATTTTTCTTTTCTTTTGTGAGTTCTTCTGTAAATTGTACTAATAAAACTAATAAACTATGGAACCCAAGAAAGGGGTAAAAGCCCTTCACTTTATATCCATAGGTCAGAACTACAGCCTGCCTGTCTGTGACAGTCTCACTGTATAGCAGAGACTGACCTGGAGCTTGTAGTCCTGCTGCCCCAGCTGGGATTACAGTTTGCATCATAATGTGTAATGATAGAATTGGGAATAGTATTATGAGACTGAACCTTTAGCCTGTGATTTCGTGGGTATACATAGTATTAAAATCAGCGTAAATTTGTTGAATAACCAGTTATTGTCAGGAATTGGTTGATATCAAATAAATTTGAAGGTTATATAAGGTGTTAGGGTTAGGGCTAGTGTTCTTTTCTATATGAAAAGAATAGTACTAAAAATTTTGCTGTCCTGTGTACATAGTACATTATAGTTTTTTGTTGACTGGTGGCTGTGTTCTTTTATTGTTTAGGATATTGCCACCAAATAAGTTCTGACATGAGAATTAAGAGTTCCACTGGTTAAATTCAGTATGTAGTCCTCCAATCTTCCCCAAATTAACTTGAGCTTCTGCAACTGCACACAGACTTGTCTCATTCATAAAGAACAGACTTGAAAGAAACAAATTGAACAGTATATTCATTAAAGTTCTTATCAACTTCAAAATACAATTCCACTAGTGACTTTTTTCTTTTTATTGTTCTTAGTCAGGAAGAATTATGCTTTGTTAACAAAACTTGGACCTAATGAACATTTTCTAAAATGGGAGTTACATTGATTTGGCAAGTAAAAACCCGGTCATATTCATGCTTCCTAAAACAAGCAAACAAACAAAAACTTTGTAGAATAGCAGGTGCCATGTACGTGAACTGTAATGTGACTAGTTGAGGAACAGGACCAAATCATCACCAGGAAGGGGAGACTAAAGGAAGAAGTAATTTACACACCTGCTTAGGGTGTGGCTAGAGGTCCAGGGACTAAGGAATGAGTCCTTGACTATAACCTTGCAAGTATGCATAGATCATTAGAGAAGCAAGTTCTCAAAGGACAGCTGTGTCCAAAGGTGAAGCCGAAGCCTAGGCTACAGCACTTAAGAAAAAGAGAACAATTAAGGAAAGAAACACCTGAAATTTGCCTAGAAATTGTGAGGTAAGTGTACCTTGTTGTAGTTAACTCGTGAAGGATCATGACTTTAAAGGTTTTAGGGGAATGCCCTGGAGCTCTACTAAAATTACTATAGTAATAGGAGAGTGAGGCAAGGCAATGGAAGCTCTCATAACCTAAGCCAAATAGTTAAGAACAGAAGAAAGGGTGTTGGGATTTAGGTTTGTTTGCCAAAGCTTAGTCGCCAATTCCCACCAGCCAAGAAAGCTACTTACAGGTTTGTTTATGTTTTGGTTTTGTGTTTGCCTGGCTTTCATGACATTATTAATTAAACATCATTATAAATAAAAGCACATGTCAGAAACAAAAATGTTTTATTTAAGCAACCAGAACTTGTCTAGAAATTTAATTCTGACCATTCTCTCTGTTAAAGATACGTGTCTTTGGCCTATTCTAAAAGCAGCTCATTGTAATCACTTAGAACACATTTGTCTTTAGTATCTTCTCAGAGCTCTTTAAGAAAAAAATGTATTTCCTGACATCCCTTGATATAAACATAGTCTGAAATATGTGAGGAATTTTTATACTTGTAATTCTCTGATTCTGTTCATTGAAGTAGGAATGATGACATGACTGTTTGATAAGTTGGTTGTCCTAGGAATGAGCAAGAAATATACTTCCAAACATTAGAGAGTTGATATTTTGATCCAAAGAATGGGTGGCAGGTCCTTAGGTTTTGTTATGGCATTAGGTATAGACAACTTCAACTACATTCTGTTTGGTATGAGTGTTAAACCTGTCATGTCCGGTTTCTTGAGCAATCCTCGGCCCTGAATAACGTGACAAGATAGGGTCCTCAGATAGCAAGATCCTAGAATATATTCAGATTGTCTGCAGTGAGTTTTAGGGCCTGGGCATATCTTTACTAGACATAAACAGGATACCTGAGCAGAAGTATTTCACTGTGTCCTAAGTGGTCCTGCTGCCAGCAGAAGGAGCAGAAGAAACGTTATGAAGATTTACTGAAGAACAGTTTTGGGACATGTTGGCACAGTTATGGAATGCTGGGGAGAAGAGAGAGAAACTAGTCAGTTCTAAGAGAAGGGTGGCTCGTTTGGTGCCAAGGCACTAGTGACTTGTCACAATACTATCTTAAATATGATAGACCTGCTGTGAATCAGAGCTGTGTCCTATGGGCACATTGTGAGGGAAGGTGTCTTAGATAAACATAGAGCCACCAAAATCATTTATATGAATTTTCAAAAAAGATAAACTATTTCTAGGCAGGACTTTGATTCTCATTAAGATCAATAAGGGCACTTACTGACTTTGGAATCATGTATTGCTAGTTAGTGGTACTACTACTATTCAGTATAGCATAATTTAATTATGTCTTAAGTTGTTAAATTAGTGAGCCATTTCCATAGTGGCTGTTAATGATGAGTACCAGCATCAATTTGGGGGCACTAGTAGAATGTAGTAGGGCTGGACACTTGAGTGCCACTAAAGAACTTTATTTTTTTTCTTTTATGTGTGTGGGTGTTTTGTCTGCACCACCTGCATGCCTGGAGCCCTCAGAAGCCAGAGGAGGGATTGGATCCCCTGGAACTGGAGTTATTATCAGTTGAGAATATGATTAAATGTTCACCTACTTTTATGTTCAGGGTAATAAACTATTTTGTGCCCAGATTTGTGAGGAAGGGGGGAATCAAGCTCATTTCGTGGTACTTAATGAGTATTTTGTACATGTGAATTTTATTAATTTTGTTTTCCTAAATGGAGTGTTTAACTGTTTATTATACTAAATTTGTTAAAATAGGCTATTTTAGTATCATGAACTAGTAGATACCTTAGTTATATTTTCAGTATTTATGGAGCAGGTACATAGCCAATCTTGAGTGGCTTTTAAAGAAGGAGAATACTTTGGAAGTGCGTTATTCTATAATTTGCTGTTAAGCCTGTGTTAAAAATTCTTCCCTGCTTCCTCTTCCGTTTCTTCCCTTTTGGGCCACAAACTGTCTCAGGGAGGAGGTAGAGGAGAAGCGAATTCTCAATTTAGCCAATAGAAGCTCGACTTCTGTAGTGTTTACCTACTTTGCGTAAGGCAGGCGCACCCACACACATTCTGAGGCACTTGAGTGAAAGAACACTGAGCAGACGGCACTGTGTGGCATGTGGGTCCCAGTGTCATGACAGATGCTTTCGTACTAGCTCCACTTTATCCTCTGGTGAGAAGGGTGCTAGCGGCAGAATAAAAAGGTGGGTGCTCTGTGCCTTAATTTTAAGGGTCATTTTGAGACTTTGGGTAAACGTAAACTTGCAAAAGTTAATAAATTATCCGAAGCATAATCAGCCTGTTTTTATTTTGCATTTTTTCAATATTTAACTTTAGAATTGTGTTGTATATGGTTAAATTTTCTTCTGTCTTAGAACAAAGACTGGATAAATCTCAAATCCACAGTTTCTGTGTTCTTAGGATATAACTAGTAAACTATCAGTAGTGAAGAAAGCCTGAGAAATATAATACCTACAGGTGTTTGTGGCTGTTGATTGCACACCAACAGAAAATGCAAATCTGTTCTTAATTTTACTGTTTGTCAGCTAACCTACATTTTTAGTTTTTTACACATATTGTAGAGCCTAATGTTTTTCACCTCTATTTTCCTTTCAAGTTTGAGAATTACGTTCTGGGAAGAAAATAACTTAGTAGCTAGAATGGTGTTGCTGTTGTTATACCTTTGTTAGCTGTGCTTTACAGGGATTGTAAGTGGTGTTTCTACCAGAATATTTTAATCGTTCTTATGATTAGGGTAAGAAGAGATTGAACAATATTAGAACTGGTTATTAATTGCTGGGAATCTTTCCACTAAAAAACATTCATCATTTCCCAGCAATGTTCTGTTTTTACCTAAAGAAAAATTAGAATTGAAATGGTTTTCAAAGTAAATTCAAAAGAAACTAGGTCTTATCTAGATATTGATATATATGATCTTTTTTTTCTAGCATGTGAAGAAGTAATCTCTTGTTAATTAAAAATGGCTATGACAGAAATCGGAAAATTGATCATAATTTGGTTATTTGGGATATTTGTGATATGATGGTGTAGCAATAATCAGATGAAAGAAAAAAAGTAAATTCATGGAAATAACATAGATATACGTACTTATTTTCCTAATGAAGGGGGTTAAATAGGAATACTACACTGAGTAATTTAAAATATTCACTTTGTTTTAAAAATATAGATGTTCTTAACCTCCCACACACGGTGTCTCTAAATGACTTTTTAAAAGTTTCTGGAGAACACAGTGTGATTTGCCAGAGAGATCACCTGCAAGCACTTAGCAAGAAATGAAGCTGCAGGATTAACTTATCGTGGTTTGTTGAGAGGAACAACCGTTGTCATTAGTAATGGCTTCTTAGCACAACCTTCTCTGAAATAGTTATTTCATTTGTAGTTAGAGATCAACTGAAGTTTTCTTCTCATTCTTTTTAAATAAAGCTTACTAAGACATTTTGAAAAAAAAAAACACCTAAGTAGTTAACTTCTATAAGAATAGTAAAACATCCAAATTCATCTGATTTTCCTCTATTGAAAAAAAACACATATATAGCATTTAATCTAAAAACTAATTTGAGATTCTTAAATTTGCCTTAGCCATTAAGTATTATGATTTTTACAATTATTAAATATTAAGAGTATTAGAATATTAGAAATTTTTTATATGGTATCAAAGTTATCTACAAAGAGTTAATTATAAACATTAACTTAGGTACCAAGAAACACAGTTAAATCTGAGAAAATGGTTAGACTTAAGTTATAGAGCAGCATCACTGTAAGTCAAGCAAATGTTTATTAAGCCCTACTTAGTATTCTTCATTAAATATTTAGACTTTGATAAATATTTGATTTTTTTTTTACATTTTGTTGTTATTATAAATCACTATTTGCTCTCTTGCGGCTGAAAATTTTATTTTTCATACAATACATTTTGGCATGTTTTTCCTCTCCCCTAACTTCTCCGACATCCTTTCACTTCCTTATCCATCCAACTTTATGCGTATGTACTCTTTTTAAATAAATAAATGCCGTAAAATAAAGATCAAAACAAACGAAAAACCAATAAGAAAAAAAAAACCTAAAAGCTAAAAAAAAAAAAAAAAGCCTCTGGAAAGTGGTTGATAGACCCAGTGACCCTTCATTGAAGAAAACTGGTTTTCCCTTTGCCAGCAGGTGTCAGTTGCAAATAGTTTCTTGGTTAGGGTTGGAACTCTATGTCTACTTTCCTCTCTCACTGCTGGGGCCCTGTCTGACTTAAACCTATAAAGATCTTGTTTATGCTACCACAGTCTCTGTGAATTCGTTAATTCATCAGTCCTATTGTGTCTTGAAGACTGTGTCCTTGGAATCATCTCTTGGCCCTGGTTCTTATGATCTTTCTGCCTCCTCATATAGATAGATATATAGATCCCTGAGCCCTGAGGGGAGGGTTTATTGAAGACATCCTATTTAGGTCTGAGAGCTCCAGCGTCTCCCACTCTCTGCACACTGTCCAGTATGAGTTTCTGTGTTATTTCCCAGCTACTGCAAGAGGAAGCTTCCCGGTGAAGGCTGAGCAAAGCTCTGCTCTATGGGTATAGTAATATGTCGTCATTAGGAGTTATTTTATTGCTATCTTCTTTTAACAGAATAATAGTAGTAGGCTTTCCCCTTGACTCATGACCTATCCAGTCTCAGGTTCTGGAGTACTTTAGCAGTGTCAGCAGGGGTTCCATCTCAGCAGTGGGCCTTAAGTCCAATCAAAAAGTGATTGGGTACTCCCATGACACCATTGTACCAGTCTATCTCGTAGGCAGATCTCTGTTGTAGGTCACAGGGTTTGTAGCTGGGTAATGGATAAATTACTTTTCTCCTCTGGTATCATGCAGTTCCTTCTAGCAACAAATGGTAGTCATTGGTAGGGGTGAAGCTTCTAATTGGATGCCAGCTCAGCTTCTGTGTTCAATGACATAAGTGTTGTCTTTAGCAATAGGGCCTTACCTCAGGTTGTAGGGAGCAACCAATAACCTTGGCAATAGCCTATGATGTTTTCAGCATCTGCTTGGCTAATGGCTCAAGAAGATGTAACCCATTCCTGCCACTGGTGGTTTTAGGAAGCTTCTACAGTATGGTTTTTCCAAAGTCTTTTAGTGTTAGTTGTCCTTCCCCGTACCCTGCCTTTCCCTGATTTAATGCTCCTGTTCTGTTTTCCCCTTTATCTCTCCATAATATTGTATTCTATTTCCCCTTCCTTGGAAGATCCTCCCCTTCTGTCTCTGTGGCTTCTCTAATTATAGCACACACATCTGAAACTTAAAAGCTAGCATCCACATATAAGAGAAAGCATGCAATATTTGTCATTGGGGGTCTAGCTTACCTCAGGATGATTTTGTTTTCTAGCTCCACCCATTTATCTGTGAATTTCATTTTTCTTAACAGCTGAATAATATTCCAGTTGGGATAATTTTATGATACTCCAAACTCTATAGCTTTTAGTTATTGGTAATTTTACTGAGTTACAGATTTGAATCATGTCCTGTATTGAGTTGCTTTGTAAAAGGAGGAAAGTGTATTTGATGAGTGAGCCCAGCACATGGCCCAGCATTGAAATCTTACTGCAGAGTTGTTTTCTTTCAGTCCTCATGACAAATTCTGTAACATCTGATAAGTGCTGTCACTGCCTTTATAAGATATGAAAGTCACATGCTTCAGAACTGGCTCGGAAATTTGAGGGTTCATAAAGAACTGGATCAAGCCCTTATTCAGGGTCCCAACTTTTTGTCAGTCTTAAGTAGTGATGACTTTATTTTGCAAAAGTATCTCTTATAGTTTGAAAGAAACACTATGATAATGAGATAATTAGTGGTACTTTTTTTTCGGGGGGGGGGGGTTCGAGACAGGTTTCTCTGCAGCTTTGGAGCCTGTCCTGGAACTAGCTCTTGTAGACCAGGCTGGCCTCAAACTCACAGAGATCCACCTGCTTCTGCCTCCCGAGTGCTGGGATTAAAGGCGTGCGCCACCACTACCCGGCAATTAGTGGAACTTTTAACTTTAAGATGTATATATAAAAGCTTTTTGAATGGAATGTGTCATTCTTTTATACTTCCTGCTTCTTCCTCTCCAATGAATGGCTACATTAGCAGCTTCCTTGACTGAAGGCTGTGGACAAGATAATTTCATCTTAGAAAAGGGACGCAAGGAGCTAGAGAGATGGCTTGTGGTTAAGAGTGCTTGTGACTCTTGCAAAGGACCGAAATTGAGGTCCCAGCACACATGTTGAAAGGCTACTAACCATCTGTTACTCCAGCTCCAGAGGATCCAACACCCCCTTGTCTCCACAAGCACCTGCATTTATGTGTGCAGGCACATACAGATAAAATAAAATCATCTTTAAAAAATTTATTAAATGTGTGTTTTGCCCAGAAGACACAGTGATTTGGCAAAAGTATACAATAGAGAACTTATTTCTAAATCGTGTACAGTATTGAAGGCAAACTTTGAATCTTGAATTCATTTTAAAATTACATTTATTTTCTGTGTTGGGATGGGTATGTCTTGCCATGGCACATGTGTAAAGATCTGAGAACAGCTTTTGAGAATCTGTTCTCTCCTACCATGTAGGTCCCAGAAATTGACCTGAGGCTTGACTGCAAGTACCTTTTCTTGCTAAACCATTTCACTGGCCCTTGAAATCTTTTTGTTTTTTTTTCCTTTCAGTTTTTTGAGAAAGGGTTTCCCTGTAGCTTTGGAGCCTGGCATGGAACTAGCTCTTATAGATCAGGCTGGCCTTGAACTCGAAGAGATCTGCCTCCAGAGTGCTGGGACTAAAGGTGTGCACCACCACTGCCTGGCTTTTTTTTCTTTTCTTTTTTTTTTTCTGTGAATTCATTTTTTTAAATGCTTAGTCTTTAAGGAACTTACTTTGTTATCTTTTTTCTCTGTTTTGAAATAATTTAGAAAACTAATACAAGCTCATTCATATACCCTTCAATCAACCCTCTAATGTTAGCAACTTCTGCAGCCAGATGTATTTGTCCAAACCAGGAACTTTACATTGGTGCAGTACTGTTTGCTTAACTGAACCATACTAATCTTCAGTCCCTGACAATTCTGTTTCTTTCCTTTTGTGACTTTGGAGACTTCTAACAAACTTTCATAATTATTTTGTAGGTCTGTCAGTTTATGTTTGCCTAGTGGTTTCTTTAGTTTGATTGAGATTCTTTACAGCATACCTTGTTGCATCATCCATGATAAGTGATGACAAAATGTCTTTATGGGCTGTGTTTAACTTGATCAGTTGGTTTCTGGAGTAACTATCTGGTTTCTCCCACTGTGTACTTAGTATACCCCCTGTGTAATTAGTAAATGTCCTCAGGGAGATATTTTGACTCTGCAGTCGCCCTTTTTTTTTTTTTTAATTATTGCATGCTTGCTTTGTTGAGCAGCTAACATACATGCATTGACTGTGCCTGAAAAATAGTTCATGTACTTCACAGACAAATAGAGCATTTTATCCTTTAAGGTTTCATAATCTAGATGAGAAGACACTTGATTCATCGACACTGTTCATGAAGATGGAGAGTAATTAAGCTTATCTTAGGAAATTTTTATTAAGGAATTAGAGCAAAAGCATGTATTTTTACATAGTTCTAATCTTCGGTTTAATATAAATTTTACCTAGTATTATTGTGTATGATGTGGGGGAGGCATGTCTGTAAAGGACAACTTGTGGAACCAGTTCTTTCCTTACACTGTTAAGTGGGTTCCAGGGATTGAACTCAGGTCACCAAGCTTGTGCCACGAGCACCTTTATCTGCTGAGCTATTTCACCAACCATAATTTTTTTATTGTTAGCATGTCTTCTTTGTACAAGATATGGGTTTTGTATAAAAGATTATTTGTATAAAATAATGTTATGGCATTTCGTACATGTGTAATCATATACTTTACTCATATCTACCCCTTCCCATAACCCTCTTCTCTGTCTTTCCGGAACCCCAATATTACCCCTTTTACTTATTTGTATCTTTTTTTATTTAGATTTCTGTATGAGAGAAAGGGTATCTTACTTTATATAGCATGATCTCTGGAGCCATCCGTTTTCCTGTAGATGATATTTCATTTTTCATTTAACTGATAGAAATTGCATCATGCCAATGTAATGTTTTCCTTATTTGTTCACTTACATAATTTGGCTGTTGTTGCTTTTCTAAGCAAATATATGTAACTTCAATGTTTTAATAAGACTAGAAAATATTCTATTTCTAGGAGTAATGTAACTGCTCAGCATAATCATCTAGTAGTACTTTCTATCATGGTCCACTTAAAATTAATATTCCTTACTCCTAGAAATGCAACAATATCCGTTACTTGGCTTTCCGCTTTTTAAATTTCTTAAGTTGATAATGATTTGAAGTAGTTGGGGAGAAATTTATTTTGTTTTTCTCAAGTTTAAATTTTATTCCCGGTAGACTAAAACTCAGCTTAAAGCAATTGGTCACTTTACTGAGAAAATTAAAGTGTTATTTCTTGTTGTAGAAGTTTATTCTTAAGATTGTGCCTGATAGGACAATAGAACCAGTTATACCAACTCTTGTTCTGTGTGCGTCAGTAATGCAAAGTTGAGATGTTTTTGGTTTAATGCTTAACTGACTTTCCCCTCGTGTCCTTTAGTACATAATATTTCAGCAGTTCACAGTAGTAGAGTGGGTTGTCACTTCAGTGTTCTTACCTACTAATTGATCATTGTAATAGCTACTGTGAAGTTTAAATCTCATACATGTAAAATGCTTAAAACAATATGAGCACAGAGACAGAACCCACCACTAACCATTATGAAGGGTGGTAGTGGAGGGCTAATGTTGTTGTATGCTGACTTAAGAGCTAGAATTCCCTGCACTTTTCCTATGCATTTGTTCTGAATAGCTGCTAAGTCCCACCTACTTGCTGCTCTCTGTACAATTTTGTTACTTAATAGTTAATAGGGGAATTTCCATCTTGCCTTTTGAGAAACATGCTCACTTCAGCGATTTAGTTAGCTAAAATTGTTGAATACAGACTAGACATGGACAGAGGACAGTAAACACATTCGAGTTTCTAGTTGTTTTTAAAAAAATACATGTTCTAATAACGTGAGTAAAATGATTTTGGGGTCCGCATGATAAGCATTTAAGCAGACCCTGCTCCCCCACACACACTCAGGAAGACTGCCTGCAGTTTCTTCTTGACGCACATTCAAGGAGCACGTGAGCTTGTCTCTTCCTGAGCTGTCTGGACTGACTCTAATAATATATGGCTTTCTTTCTGATGGTACCAAGAGTTTGCTTTTGTGTGAGGCCCTGCTTTTCACCTTGGGCTCCTTTCTTACTTCCAATGTTTAAAATACAACGTCCATTTCATTTACTGAAGTTCTTATTGGTGGTCACTACCAGGAAATAGGGTTGACAAATACCCTGAACATTGAAGAAGTGACAAAGATTCAGATGGTCTCAGAAAGTAATGGTATATCCATTACTAGTTTACCCAGAATTGTGATTGTTTGGGGTTTGTTTTATACAGTATGCTTTCTAGTTTCCTTAATGACACCATAACGAGGTGTATTGGTTCTTCTGTGAGAACTAGCTCATTTAACCTTATCTCTGTCAACACTGGTATTAGAAAGCTTAAGACTGCTTTCCCTCTGGGAGCTTCACTTTCCCCGTCTAGGAGACTGTGGACTTTCCTGTCCTCTACTGCTACAGTAAGCTGAAAAAACAGAGGACTAACTTGCAGCTGCTACCTCTGACACCATTGTTCTCTTTTGTTTAGAAAAGCTGCGTATTAATCCTCCTGATCATGAAAGAGCAGAGGTGCTGGAAGTACCCCTTGGGTCCTTTGCTACACTGGGTCCCTAAGATGGCTCCACCACACGTACACCTAAGCAGTTGGTTTTGAATCATCCTGTTGAAGTCACGCACAGTGGAACTTGGGCTACCCATTTGCCTGCTAGAATAGAAGGGGTCAAAAGCCCGTGTAAACAGCCGTGCTTGTTTTGTTCCTGGCTTAGTATTTGTCCTACTTCTCTTCCCGAGCAGGGTTTGTAGCTGTTTCATAGGTGATAAGCAGAGGGTTGTCCCAGTGTGGATGGTTAAAAATAAAGACGAACCTGTGATATTAAAGGCTAGAGATCAGTTTTCCAGTTTCCCTTCTTTAGGAGATGCCTGACAGCATCACATTTTAAGAAGTCTGTCTTTGGGAAGACTTAATGTGAAAACAGATGCCCTTCACTGCATGTTATAGGACAAATGGCTGGAGACTTTTAGCACACTAAAATTTAATGTATTTTATGACTTTATTTTCATTTTCTCCTAACCACACCCCCAAAACTGGTACCATGCTAGAGTTAGTTCCTCCCGTTGAGAGTAACATGCATAACTTCCAACAATTAAGCAGAGCTTCAGTTTAGCAGGTGATACAATAAAGAACCTTGTTGTCGTAGCAAGATTCTTAACATTGTTTCCCTGTCTTGGAATTAATGGTGCTATTTCAAATCCTCAGTGCTGAACCACACTGGGATAGACTGCAGATGCGGTGTCAGCCCTGCTAACATAATAGTAACAAATAGAACCCGTAACTGAGGCATTAGGACATTTTGTATTTTGTATTGAGTATCCATTTCAGATACTCAAATGTGTAACTCAGGAATTTATTTTGAAGATATACATCCAACTCAGGTTTAAGAATACATAGAGAAATTTGAAGGAAGTACTGTTTAGTGACTGGACTTGTGTTATAAATGCTGGCCCATTGTATAGACATTGGCCTTCATGTAAAGATTCTAGCAACTTCTATTACAACCATCAATCAGTATATGCAAGAATGCACAGAAAGAGAAATAGCTGTTGTGGCTGGGGTCATTAAGTATGTAAGTAGTTGATGGTACTGAATTGTTTTAGACTTTAGAACATTTGAGATGGGAGTAAAAGTTGAGTTTGAACTTGTTTCTATGACTGCAGCTTTAGTGTGTCACTAGTAAAATTTTCCAAAATCGGGACTTCTGAGGGGTCAAAAGCAAAGTAAAAATATGTCTGGTTGAAAAAAATCTTTTTCCCCCCATCTGATTTGGCCAATGATCCTAAAAATTGTGGAGGATTTATGCTAGTCTTGGTCTTATTCCTGAGTTCCTGTCTAAGCTAGAACTTGTTGCTTTGCTGTAGTCTGTAGACCAGCAGCTCTCCACCTATGAGTCCTCGACCCCTTTGCATATCAGATTCTTACATTACAACCCCTAACAGTAGCAGACTTACAGAAATGAAGTAGAAACGAAAATGTTATGATTGGGGACCATTACAACATGTATTAAATGGTCACAGCACTAGGGAGGTTGAGAACTTCTGCTGTAGACTTTTCTTTTTAAAAAAAGATTTTATTTATTATGTATACAATACAGTGTGCTTGCCTCCATGTATGCCTGCAGGCCAGAAGAGGGCACCAGATCTCATTTCAGATGGTTGTGAGCCACCATGTGGTTGCTGGGAATTGAACTCAGGACCTCTGGAAAAACAGTCAGCGTCCTTAACCTCTGAGCCATCTCCCCAGCCCCTGTAGACTTTTCCTGAATAATATATAAATAACAGTGTACACATTATTTGTAAATTCTCAGGCCAGAGCCAGATAGCTGCTTATATTTTTTTCCAGCTCCAAAATTCTCTTCATTCTACTTTGGCCCTTTCAATTTTAGAGACAGAGAAAAGAGATTGCTTTGTTTACAGAGCTTCACATAGAACACAGGCTAACACTTGCTAGCTCCGTGATACACTATGTCAGTCAAATTTGGGCATTCAGATAATAGTTTCAGACTTTAGGAGTGGACATGCTTTGCTAGTACTGTAATTTGGAAAATATGAAAGAGCTTTTTTTTTTTAAATTAGCGTATATTTTTGCTACCCTGTTCTCTCTGTTGAAAGAAATCCCTCTGGTCATAACCTTTGTGGTGTGCCACTGGCAAATCTGCCAGAGAAGGTCTTGTTTACTTTACTCTGATTTTATTGGGTACAGATTTCTTCTGTTGACATTTTTTACTATATATACAAACAGCATTATATGACCTGAATGGGTTGTTTTTATTATTTATATGTTTAGGATTATATATATGTAATACTGTATATGTGTATGTGCATATACATATATATATATATATATATATATATATATATATATCAAGAATTAGAGAATAGAGCCCATGAATTTGAGAGCTGTGTGGGGAGAATTATAGGAGGGAAAGAGGAGGAAAATTATCTGTCATATTTTAATTCCAATAAGTAAATAATTTTTTAAAATCTATTAAGCCACTTTATGGATCATTTGGTTTCTGTTGAGATATACACTGTCATTCTAACAGCGTCTTTGTTGTAGATTAAATACTGTCTCTGTTTGTTTGGAGGATATTTTCTTTGACTTTTGTCTTTAGAACTTGTATCTTGGTGTGGATATCTGAGTTACCTTGAAACAGGATTGTTTGCTTTCTTGAATCTTTAGTTTTATTTCTTGTCCCAAATTTGTTGTCTTCAGACGTTAATTCTTCTTGAGTTCCAGCGATGCAAGGCTGAGATCTTTGCTGCCTCCCACTCTTGCTGTCCAGCCTGCCTAATAAACCTTTTATTGTGGTTTCACTATGTTTCTTGGTTCGGCAGTTTCCACTTTGTGCCTTCTGTTTGTTCACTGAGACTTCGTGCTTTATCCCACTGTCTCAGATGTGCTTGTAATTGCTTATTGGAGCATCTTATCATGGTTGCATCTGACTCTGTTGGGTAAGCCTGGGGCTTGTCATCCATCCTTGGTTACCTCTTCTGTGTTTTAACTCTTTGGTTCTTGATATGTTGGAGTGATGTGTTGAAGTTTGGACATTTTCAAATTGTGTTTTGAGACTGTATGTTATGTAAACCTTCTGTTTGCACTGCCATTTCCTGACCCTGCTTTGTCAGGATAGTGAGTGTCTTCCTGTTACTGACAGCAGGTACAGTCTAGGTTCCCTATTCAGCCTCTGTTGACAGGTCGAGAGAAGGATGCTTCTTATTAATTACTGCTGAGTGCATATGAGATTCCTTCCGTATAATCTCCACTGCTGTCACTGGGATTGAGTGAGAGTGTGCTTGTCCACCAAAAGCCTGCATTGGACTATCCTGCTGGGACTTTCTGTCTCTTGTGTGGTTACAGTGGTTATCAGGGCTCCACACTGAACTCTGGCTGGTGAGAATGGAGCAGTTTCCGTAGTCTTTGACTGCAGTAGAGCAGCTATAGTCAAAGCTTTTTATCTTACCAAGCTGCCACCTTAGTGTTCCTTTAAACAGAAAGCAAGCTTTTCTTTGCTTTTGTCTATAACTAGTTCACATTTCCAGGTTGCTGGTGTCCTCGGTTCCACATCTGGCATATATTAGCCAAGGAGAGCACAGGGGAATTCACTATTATATTACTCTTTGGATCCTGAAGTGTTTACTGTTCTACCTCTCTCGGCTTTTCATATCTTCATAGATAGATAGACAGATAGACAGATGGACAGATTGACTGATTTATGTTTATTTATCGTGCCATGGTGTGTACGTGGAGATCAGAGGAACAGTTTGTGTCTTTCCCTTTACCATATGGGGTCCCAGATCAAATAGGTCATTCAGGCTTGCTGGCAAGCACCTTTTCTAGTTGAACCATCTTACCAGCCTCCTCCCTTAATAGATTTAGAAAAAACTTTTCATATCTTTTATATTATTATAGCCAGGGTCTTTAATTATACTTTGTAGAAATAATAGGGAAATGTACAAGTACTTTCTGTAAAGTAGCAGACAGCCAGATATACATTTGATCTGTTTATATCAACTACAGAACCATTATCAGAGGAAACATCACATTCTGGGTATTTCATGTGGTTTGCGTAATGTGCTCACAAAGACTACTGGAAAACAATGTCTATTTAAACTGGAATCGTTGTTCATGTTTTTAACAAAAACTATTTCTCTCTAGGAAATAATGCAAAAGGTGTCTCAAGGCTCCTGATCAGTGAACAAAGATTTGAGAAAGACAGCCAAGCTCATGTTTTCTCCTGATCAAGAAAACCATCCTTCCAAAGCCCCAGTGAAATATGGTGAACTCATTGTCTTAGGGTAAGATCTCGGCATGCTGAGACATAACACAGTATTATGATGTGGTGATTTTGGTCTCTAGGGTGGGATTGTTGTGAATTTGTGTTTAAGAATTTGTGCCTTACTACTTCCAGAAGAATTAAAGCTAATACTGTTACCAGTTAAATCCACGATACCCATATTTATGCCATTCTTAAGTGTTGAGATACTGAATAAGGGGTTGGAGAGATGGCTCAGAGACTAACAGTAACAGCACTTGCTGCCCCTAACTTCCAGTGGAACTGAGTTCAGTTTCCAGCACACACATCAGACAGCTCACAGTAGTCTGTAACTCCAGGTCCATCACTCTCTCCTGGCCTGCAAGCAACCACACACATAAATAAAATATTTTTTTTTAAGTACTAAATAAGCTTTACCTTGTCCTGCCCTAGAAAATGAGTTTGTATTTTCTGCCCAATATTTTGAAAATTTTTCTTTAGCTGCTTGGTCAGCTTTACCAAAATTCCCCTTTCCCTTTCTTGCGTTAGGTCATTTTGTGTGCTTTAGTATGTATGTATTTGTTCTTTCGCCTTCTGGGGTAGTGTCAGTTTGCATAAGGACCAGGTTTGCACAGACCTATGGGGACAGTACAGTGACCTTGAAGTACAGCATCTTAAGTTATCTGTTTGCACCAGTTACCTGACTAATTTAAACTCCTGGAAAAGAATCTGAAGAGTGGAGAATAGGTGATTTCATTGTTTCAGTTATTTTAACCTAAACTTGGTGTAGCTGTGAAATGCAAGTACAGTCTGTTAATTAAGAAGTCAAGAGACTGAGCCTGTCCTTCTGGCACTTATTTTTTTCCTAAATATCTGGTGCTCTACACTTTGTAATGCCTTCGAGAATCAGACTAGTATAGCTTCTTGTTTATTTATGGTGTCTTCTTAAAGTTTAGCTTTGTATGGGCACTTTGCCTGCATGGATATCTGTGCACTGCATGGACACCTTATGCCCACAAGTGGTCAGAAAGCAGCTTTGGCTTCCCTGGGACTGGAGTTAGAGAAGGTTGTGAGCCGCCATGTGAGTGATAGAAACCGAATCTGGGCTCTCTGGAAAAGTAAACCAATGCTCCTAACTGCTGAACAACCTCACCAACTCCTGTTCATGACTTCTTGGTGGGAGGTCATAGATCCCAGGTCCCATTGTTTCTCCCAGCAGTGCTAGTGGTATTGCCGAGAACAGGTTAGCTGTACTGGCCAAACTCACACCAAACTTATGTTGGATGTGATGGCGCATGCCTATAATCCCAACATATGGGTTACTTTTAGAAAACTAATTCTTTCAGCCTGTTTAATATACCAGTTTTTTGTTTGTTTGTTTGTTTTTGAGTCTAGGATTAAAATGATGTATGAGATAGAATTCAGTAGTGCCTGGTTATGGTGCATACCTAGATATGTTTAAGTTTTTCACTTTTTCCCAGTTGTTTTATTTATATTTCTTACTTGTTTGCCCTTGAGGTTTACAAATGTTGTAGAGAAATGATCGAAGGATTGAAGCAACAGAAGTAAGCGTAATCAGTACTTGGACAGGAGGTGGCAGCACACGAGTGTTTCTCGGGTCGCTAGGATTTAACAAGTCTGACACTCGTTATTCCAGAAGTTCAGCTTTTAAAGTGTTGGGTTCACAATTAGAGATAGCTGCAAAAAAATTTACCTTAAAGAGTATAGTCACATGGAATCCAGCACCCTGTTCCTCAGCTCTTGCTTATGTGGATAACTCAAAGCTGTGTATAATATTCTCTGTGGCTCAAAACATAGCCAGAGTTTCATCTTCTTTCACACCCAAGCAGCTAGTCTGGAGATCACCAGTTGCTAGAAGGGAATTTGAGGTAATTAATTGAGAATTAAATATACGTGGAGGGCAAACTATAACCTTTGTTTTATGACTGCATAATCCTTAAAAGAGATCAACTAAACTGCTTTTCTGTCCTACCAGATATAATGGGTCTCTCCCAAACGGCGATAGAGGAAGGAGGAAAAGTAGGTTTGCTTTGTTTAAAAGACCTAAGGCAAATGGGGTGAAGCCCAGCACTGTGCATATTGCATGTACTCCTCAGGCTGCCAAGGTAAGATAACTTCTAAAGAAGTTAGTTGGAAAATTAACTATTCTTTTGTGTGGTCTTTATTCTCTAGTACTTTACATTTCTGTTTCAAATTTCTCCTTTTGTTTGGATTGAGGAAGAGACTTTGGAAACATGTTATTTGAAAGGCTGCCAAATGGAATTGCCTCTTTCTCCCACCCACCCTTAGTGACAGACCAGGGTCAGGAATTAGAAGAAAATATTCCCAGTCCCTAAGGCTCTGTGGGTCCTCTGGTTTTTATTTTGTTCTTGGCTTCTGACATTCGTAGGTCCTGCCCTAGTTCCTTGTACACAGAGTGGACCTGAGCAATCATTGGGTTGAATGCAGACAGAAGAAGTGCATTCCCACTGAACTGCACACTTCTCACCCTCCAGGTCTTACTAATCCTCCCAGCCCCTGTTTATTTCCTCACCAGAAGTTTTATAGGCTGGACCTCTAAGGTACTGTGCCTTTCTTAGACATTTTGCCTTGGAATTCCTCTTTCCAGTTTATAACACAAACTGAATTCAGTTATATGGTACCAGATATAAACAATTACAGAGTTCCTTGACTTTTAGAGCTATCAATAGCTAAGTATCCCTAGGGTGCACATGAACATTACAGCATATGTGGTTAAATGTATGGTTGAATAAATGAGATGCATTAAAGTTGGTATATGTTGCTTGTTTTCCATGCCTAGTCCCAGAAGTTAATTAGACTTCAGCTTTGTTTTATATCCATTGTGGATATCAAGCCTTGATTTGGCCTCCCCTTGGTCACTATTTGAGAGCCAATGAGTGTGTGAGAAGGGCTGGTCTTTCTAAGGTGTTTCCTCTTGCACCTTTGTAGAGAAGGATTGTGTTTAGTGGATGGAGGTGTTTGTAGTATTTACCCATGGAAGTACTCTCAGAATTTGGAATATACCAGTTCTTCAGAATGAAGACTGTCCCACATGTTACAAGATGTTTAAGTCCTTGGTTCCATATGCACTAAAAGTCATTTAATCACTAACATCATTGTGACGGCCAAAAGTATTTAAATATTTTCAGATGCCTCTTAGCTATATAGTAGCTAATTGAAGCTAGCTATTGGTCTCTAGTTGAAGACCATTGTCAAGGGAAATATATATGTAATCTAATTCTAAAATACTTTCTCATTTCATGTGTGCTCATGCATGTATATGTATGCAAACGTGTTTGTGTGTGTGCCTTTGAAGGCCAGATGTCAACATCTGGTGGTCACTCTCTATCTTGTTTTTGAGTCAGGGTCTCACTGAACCTGGAGGTCTTTGACCTAGATGGACTGGGTGGCCAGTGAACTCAAGGTGTCCTCCTGCCTCTGCTTCCCTAACACTGAGATATCTTTCTCAAGTTTTAATATTATCCTGTCCTTCATGTTTTCACTGTTAGCTCCTTTTTAAACAAACTCTCAGGGTTTGAAAATTGATGAATGTCAAATTTTAAAATGTTTCATATATCTTAAAGAAAAATTTTTTTCTATATGTCTGACAGTCATCTAGGATGGATTTAAACCCTGACTTTCACAGTAAGACTTGAGCATACCCCATTGTAGTTCTTAGTAATAGCTAAAAAAATAATTACAGCCTCAATATCCACAAAATCTAGAAATTAAGAATTAACCTTCAGAACTAAGGGTTTTGCTCAGTGGTAGGGCTGTTTTTTGTGTGATGCCCTGGGTGTTTGATCCCAACACACCCACTACAACAAAGCTAACTTCAGCCCTGTCATGTGGCACACGCCTGTATTCTCTGTTCCAGAGGCTAAGGAAGGATGGAGAGTTGGAGATCAACACAGACAGCACCTTGAGACCCTGTCTCCTTCCCTTGCTCCCCTAAACAAAATTCCAGAAGTTAGCAATTATTTGAAAATTTATTCTCTTAATATAGAGTTTCTGTAGATTTTAAAACAGGTGAAAACAATTATACTTATGAATACATAAATAATAATTCTCTGTACTGCATTCATGAGGATGGATACCTCTAGAGAAAGGGACATAGAAAAGGCATGAGGGTAGCCTTAATTATATTTCAGAGTTTATTTTAAGAACAAAAAAAAGGAGGGAGGCACCAAAATCATTCATTGGGTTAATGAACTTTGCATTAAGCCTGACTGCCTGAGTTGGATCCCTGGAACCCACGAGAGTAGAGAACTGACTCCCACAAGTTGTACCGTGATTCCCACATGTGCGTGAGCACACACATTCACAAATAAATAAATGAGGTTTGTGCACAAGACAGAGTCCGATTGATTGTCCACACCTGTATAATCCCAGCCTGTGGAAAACTAAGGAGGATCCAGAATTAATTCAAAGCTAGTCTGCATTGCATAGTGATGTCTGGGTCATCCTAAGCTACATAAGACAGGATTTTAAAAATTTAAAAACCAGAAAGGAAGGAAGGAAATGAAAACTAGGTATGACATGCACCTGTAACCACCACATTCCATAGAAACTGAGATGGGATTTCAAGTTTAAGGCCAGCCTGGACTACATAGCCCGATGCACTCAAAACAAACACAAACACAGAAGCCTATTGTGGTGGCTCATGCCTTTAATGCCATCACTCAGGAGACAGAGGCAGATCATAAAATCTGTAAATTAGAGGCCAGCTTGGTCTACATAGCAAGTTCCAGAACAACCAGGGCTATGTAAAGAGATCCTGTCTCAAAATAGTCCACAAACAAGTGAGATGGTAAAGTAGCACTTTTAAGCTTTGCTAAAATCTGGTGTTTGGTACTTAGGTATTTATTATCTTTAGATATTTGAAAATTAATTTCTTTAATATTAAAACTTAAAAAAGCCTTACCTATTACAGATTAACTAAAAAATGAGAACAAACATTTCCCCCTCTTTGCTTTGTTTTACTCTTGTGTCTTTTTATCTGTTTTCCTTTTGTATGCCTGTTTCTACGTCCTTCGTTCAGTAACTAGGTTTTCCCTTCCAGTATTGTCCTCAGCTCATTACCATAGGAAGCCTGAGAATAAAACAGAAGTGAACTTCCACTTAGGATAAGACTGTGCCTGTCATCATGGTGTCTATTTTGTCCTGTGATGTTTAATCATCCTGTAAATTTTTCTGTATCTGGCCAGTGTATCATAAACACTTGTCCTCTGTAGGATTATGAAATGAGCTGATAATTCTGACTTAACTGTATAATTCTTTACATCGCTTTAAAAAGGAGGGTTTTTTTTTCCTTCTTGCACGAATTTTGTGGGTTTTTTTCCCCACCAGAGAAATACTGCGTGTTGGTTTCAGTTTCCACATAGTAGTTGATTTCGACTCCATTATAATTTAAGGTACTTTTAAGTGAAAAGAGTTTAAAATGTATGTTTTTGTTCTTGTCAAGTGTTCTATAACCACTGAGTCTGAGGAAACCACAGTCAGAATTGAAGTTATAGACTTTCTAGCCTTTGCCCTAAATTCCAGGAGGGAGATACATGTATGTGACAGATATTTTTCCCTTTCTTTAGAAAAGAGATTTTCTGATTTGATTGACTGCTAATTTTTGCTATTAACTTTTTCATTCATAGGCAATAAGCAACAAGGACCAGCACAGCATATCATATACTTTGTCTCGAGCCCAGACAGTGGTGGTTGAATATACTCATGACAGCAACACTGATATGTTTCAGGTATTATATAACATAAATTTTTTCTTTAAAAATGAAAAAGTTTTTTAAAAAAACTATTGTCTGTGATTTTGCTATGATTCAATTAAATATTATCATACTTTCATAATGTATGTTTAAAATATGTATTGATTTTTGAACTCTCATATCTAAAGTCATTGTAGTATTGTTTGAAGATGGGCTTTGAAGCTAGAGAGTTGACTTTAAGGGTTAAGATCACTTGCTACTCTTGCAAGTGTGTGGAGCATATGCAGATCTGAGCCAGCAGTCTAGTAAACTCTTAGTAAATGTTTGTTGTTATTCCAGACAAGAAATCCAGAAACATTCTGCACATAGTTCAGACTTTCTGTTGTCACCATCTCCTACCTTCCTCTCTAAGCAACAAAAAGAACAGTCAGCTTCTAACTATTTACATCAATTATAGGAATTTGGTTTTCAGCACACATCTGGTCAAAGCTACAGATGGGTATAATAAAAGTCTCTCTCTCTCTGGCTCCCTCTCTGTACCAATGTGGTGCTGATATTTATTTTTATATTCTGGTAGATTAAAGAGCAATGGAGCCCAGAGACATTAAAATTCTTGATATTTTATCTCTTAATATTAGGTTTTCTAAAGAAACTTAACTAGAATTGACTATTATCAATCAATTAAAATTGTCCCAGTTAGTTTTTTTTCATTTTTCTTTATAATACTAAATAAAAACACCTAGAGAGGTATTTAATTTTGATCATTAGCAAAATATGTTTGAGGCTGATCTCTTGTCTAGCTCTGTAAATAAGATGTAGATTTGTTTTTTTTAAGAATAGTATCTTTACAGTTATTATTAGAATATGGGTGTTTGTTTCTCTTCCTTGTTTTTACTAAACTAAATAAACAACAACCTTAGTGATGAAAGATTGGATCATGATAAAAATAACATAATAGTAACAGTGTTTTTCCACATCATTATCAACAAGCAATTTTTAAAATGAATGTGGTTAGTTTTTTAAAAATCAACAGGTAGCTGTTTGCTCACAGATTTGAAATTTAACTTAAAAAAGTACCTTGTATTTATTTATCTTATCCTTTGTAGTTGGCGCTTTGTTTTTCTAAGTTAATTTTACAATATTAAAAATGTGTTTCTACAAGCATCATCCCTATGGAAATTTAAACATATCTGCACTATAAAGTCTAAGAAAAAATCAGAAACCAGTCTAGTAAATTAGCTCAATATTAAGGGATGAATTATCTGCCTTCCAAACTGAATAAGAACATTCATGCTGAGCCCATCAGGTCGAAATTCAGATTCCAGTCCAGTCCAGTCCAGTTATATGTGGTGGTACTCCCCAATGTCTCACTGTGAAGTGCAGACTTCTGATGGGTAAAGACTTCAGTCTTTCTTTAGTCTGTCCCTTCTGACCAGGTTTAATAGGACTTCTGACAATAACCAGTCAGTGGAATAGCATAAAGTGTGGTAGACGATTGACAGTTCTACTTAGAGCTAGAACATGGTACATAGAAATAACAGGAAATTAGTTTGGATTGATTTTTTGACCTTTTTAAGGCAGCTCTTGAGTCTACTCTTATCTCCTCTGGAGAAGTAAAAACATGCTGTGGCACAAAATTATAATTCCAGCTGCTTAGGAAGCTGAGGCAGGAGGAAGAAGAGTACTAGGTCCTCGTGGACTATATAGCTGGACCCCTCCCCAACACAAAGGCACCCTGTTTGCAGAGAGTTGGGATTTTCTACGTGCCATCATTAAGCTGTTAGTATATTACGGAGCTGAAGGCTTCAAGACATCCCGCTGAAACCAGTGACATGTGCCACCTTTGTCATTCACTTCTCTTTTCCCCTTCGACTTTCATGATGCAGGGGGCTTGCTTGCTCTCTAGCACTTTAAAGATAGTTTACCTGACACATGCCTCACCGAGGACTCCAGCTGCAGACCTTACTGCTCAGAAATGGAAAAATGCCGAGGTCTACGACAAATCCTACAGCCTACACAGAGAATTCTTTTTCTGTGCCTCCTTGGGGGACCTTGGAACAAAGTACCTTTGAAGTACTGTTCTTTGAAGTTTAGTTATTTGATGTCTCAATCCTTATCAGAGTAAGTGGTTCGAAGAGAGCTTGTTGCTAAAAACAAGCACAACCAAAAGCAAAAACTGACAGCTGCTAACCTAATGCAAAGACCCAGAGCAAGACCATATATGCAGCCATTAAGAAGGGTTAGTCTTGGTGGACAGCTCCTGAACCCAGCAACAGTTTAGCTTTTTTAAAATGATGTTCTGGAGTCATCATGAAAGATTTACTCACATTCTGTGTGTTCTGTTAAGGTAGGATAATATATGGTAGATATATTTCTACCTTAAAAGGGTTAAAGTCTATGGCCATGTAAGAACTTCAACCACATTGGATTCTTTATTCCCCAAGGGTCTCAGAAATTCCATTGTATGTTCCCACTTAATTCTGTACTCCAAGTGACTGCTGTATCAGAGAGAGTAACAGATTAGTTTTCAAAGGTGTAGATGTCTCCATAGTTAAGTATTATAAGTTTGAGCTTTAGAAATTTCAGAGGCTTAATGTTTTTACCGTATCTCTTTCTTAATGGATTCTACTGTGTTCTTTGAATTAAGCTATATGTTCTTTTTTTTTTTTTCCTTTTAGATTGGTCGGTCAACTGAAAGTCCTATTGATTTTGTAGTAACTGACACAGTTCCTGGAAGTCAGAGTAATTCTGACACACAGTCAGTACAAAGCACTATCTCAAGATTTGCCTGTAGGATCATATGTGAGCGCAATCCCCCCTTTACTGCTCGGATTTATGCTGCTGGATTTGATTCATCAAAAAACATCTTTCTTGGGGTAAAAAGCTTTTTTCCTAATGCATTCTTTTACACAAGTTTCTATTTCCAAATTGCATCTAAGTAGAACCTCACTATTGTTGCAGGAGAAGGCTGCCAAATGGAAGACATCTGACGGGCAGATGGATGGCCTGACCACTAATGGTGTCCTTGTGATGCATCCACGCAATGGGTTCACAGAAGACTCCAAGCCTGGAATATGGAGAGAAATATCAGTATGTGGGAATGTGTTCAGTCTGCGAGAAACAAGATCAGCCCAACAGAGAGGAAAGATGGTAAATACTTCTATATAGCTTCTTTTTACAACAGTAAACAGGATGAGTTGAAGTGGATGGTGGGTGTGTGTGTGTGTGTGTGTGTGTGTGTGTTGGTTTTTTCAGCTCTTAGACATAGTCTGACACACAAAGACTAAGACCATCAAACACTGACTTCCAAACACCAATTCTAGATGATAGTGTTTTGTTCAATTAGGAAAGATTAAGCATCTATTCTTTGTGTATGTCTTTGACTATACTTAACTAATTAAAAATAATTAAGTTTGTTGATTAGTCAGGTAATTAAATCATAAGTTATCTTTCGTCTTGTAAAAGAGAAGTTACTATTCAATGTGTTGTTGATTTTCAAATTCAACATTTTCATAACTTCTGCTGAAATTTCTGTTTCCACATTACACATAAATAGAAACTTCCTTAAGTCTAGCAGGTAGCCCTGGAAGGGCTGCCTTTCCGCACTTGCTAGGACTTATTGAAGATCTAATGTAAACACAAGGGTAAAAGTGGTTTTGATTCTTTTCTGCTTTAGGTGGAAATTGAAACCAATCAGCTACAAGATGGCTCCTTAATTGACCTTTGTGGTGCAACCTTGCTTTGGCGTACTGCAGAAGGCCTTTCCCACACTCCTACTGTGAAGCATTTAGAAGCTTTAAGACAGGAAATTAATGCAGCTCGACCTCAGTGCCCTGTAGGGTTTAACACACTAGCCTTCCCCAGTATGAAGAGGAAAGACGTTGTCGATGAAAAACAACCGTGGGTATATCTAAACTGCGGCCATGTTCATGGTTATCATAACTGGGGAAACAAAGAAGAACGTGACGGAAAAGATCGTGAATGTCCTATGTGTAGGTCTGTTGGTCCCTATGTCCCTTTGTGGCTTGGATGTGAAGCTGGATTTTATGTGGACGCCGGCCCTCCCACCCATGCCTTTAGCCCTTGTGGGCATGTGTGTTCTGAAAAGACAACGGCCTATTGGTCCCAGATCCCACTTCCTCATGGTACTCACACTTTTCACGCAGCCTGCCCCTTCTGTGCACACCAGCTGGCTGGTGAACAAGGCTATATCAGACTCATTTTCCAAGGACCTCTAGACTAACAGTGTCTGTAGGACTGCATTGTAAGTTTATAAGCTAAGGGAGTTGGGTTTTCCAACCCGTTGTCCATGTAAGTTCCTCTGCTCTGGTCATTTGCATTAAGATGAAGAATTTTTTAAAAATATTTATAATAGCAATTTCTGAGAAAAATCTGGGAAACTCAAGCAAAGGAATTTTTGAAAGTTCCAGACTTCTGAATTCTGAGTTTTAAAACTATATTTTGAGGAGAAAAAGACATAGTCTAATCCGATGCCTTCGTTTTAGTGTTTTTGAATCACCACCCATCCTCAGTGTTGAGTTGTTCTGTATAACTGAGGGTCTGTTGGTTCAAACTATGTTAGTTTACAATTTGTTGCAAACATTGTAAAATACAGCAACATGTATATTAATTTTTTCTATTTATCTTTATCATAGAAAATACCTTAGAATGTCGTGATAGAATAGCATGGTGATGATGGAGTCACACACTTTGGTGTGAAATAGTTTAGTGGGCGCATAGCTCAAAGGATTTGCAGTTAAGAAGAAAGATGAGAGCTTCCTTCCCCAGGCGCATATATGTAGGGAATTTGATGAATTAGAGTATTTCATAAAACCAGATTCACATTAATTACCATTGTCTAAGAGGTGTTTGTTTTTAACCACATTGAAGTTAATCGGAAAACGTTTTTTTCCTTAATGTTTCTCTCAAGTGTAGTACTATAACAAAGCTAATGCTAAGAGACATTTTATATGCTCCTTTGAATATGCAATCTAATCTAGATGATCTATTTTTCTCCCGTGGTAACTGATCTGTTTTTAGTGCCAGCGACATTTGGCAAGTTTATTTTTTTGGATATAAACTGTGGTTCATCTGTTCACTGTTTCTAAAAAAAGAAAAAAGAAAAAAATCCTATGAGAAAGTGCATAAATTAACAAGAAATTAACAAGAAAAGAAAATTACTTGATTTGCTTTTAGAAAAATGAAATAAAGTGTTCAGTTAATTACTTTGTATTTGATTATCCCAGGCATTAGAAATCTAGAGCTACAAAGGGTTGAATGACAGTAGACCTCCCTTTTAACCCAGCAGACCAGCCTTAACTGTGGGCTTGACTCCTGAGACAGTGCCTCGGTGAAGGCGAGCGACAGCAGAGGAGGGCACACCGCAGGGTCTCTTAGCTCTCTAATCCCAGTATGTGCTTTGCAAGACAGTTCCTTCTCACCCTAGCCTTTTTTAACATGCCCCAGACGTACAAACAGTTGCACTACACCAAACCCTTTTAACACTTGTAGAAATCAGTGTATATTAGATTAGACAAAGTCATCTTTCAGTCTTTTGATTTCTTTCCTTTAGTTTGAAAAATTGTATAATACTTAATTGACTATTGTCAAATTTTTATATGTGGTAGTATAGCTTTAATTTATCTTACTACATCAATGTTTTGATTTTCTTAAGTAAAACAAAAAAGTCACTTAGAAGCCATGAACTATTTTATTTTATTTGATTGTCAAAATTTTTTGTTTTGAAAATGATCATTTGGGTTCACTCAGGAAATGCATGTCAAGAAATTTGTATTATAAGTTAGCTGTGATGTATCAGTAACTGCTGGTTATTACCCTTTTTTCAAAGAAATTTAATTGATTTTGAAGTTTTCTAGTCACAAGCTTTGTGACTGATGCAAGGAAATCGAGTCCTGTGTTGTGTTTGTTCTTGTCATTTCTGTTGAGGCTATATATTGTAGCTTAATTTTTATTTGCAATTAATTTATTCAAACTAAGTAAATACTTTTCAAAATAGATATTTGAATTTGTCTCTGTGGGTTCCTTTTTTTACAGTTGAGAATGGGAAGCCAGAAGTGATAAGTCTACCCCAGACTAAACAGATCTGCTCCACTCTCTGATGTAGTCGTATTAAATACATAGGAGTTTGTATTTAGTGGGACACTAAAGACTCTGTTCTCTAGGTTAGGCCTCTTAGGGAGCTGCAGACTGAGCTACCTGAATTGTGCTTGTGATGATAAAGGTTCCATGCTCTTCCCAGAAGCCCTGAATTTTGTCTTCTATCAGCTAAGATATAAAACATGGCTCATTTTCTATGCAACTCAAGTTTTTAAAACTCAGAAAGTAAAAATTCTAAGTCAGACTTTTTGTTCAAGCACTTTGAATAGTAGTTCTGTTTCTTTGGCGCTGCCATACTTGCTCATCTGTGCTAAAGGAATTTCAGGGCCTGGACAGGGGGCTTAGCAGTCGAGAGCACTTGTTGCTCTTGCAGAAGATGGGAGTTTCATCCAGCACCCGCTTGCGGCAGGTGGCATACACCACATTTGATTGCCTCCAGGGAATCCAGTGCCCTCCTCTGACCTATGAGTGCCTGCACCTGCGCATGTGCAGACACATGATCATACAAATAATTTGTTTTGGGGGAGGTGGTGGCAGCATACAGCTTTAACCCTAGCGCTGGGGAAGCAGAGGCAGATGGATCTCTGAGTTTGAGACCAGCCTGATCTACAGAGTGAGTTCCAGCCCAGCCAAGGCTACATAAAAACCTGTCTCAAAAAGAA
Source organism: Ondatra zibethicus (assembly GCA_004026605.1). Lineage (NCBI taxonomy): Eukaryota > Metazoa > Chordata > Mammalia > Rodentia > Cricetidae > Ondatra > Ondatra zibethicus. Next base: position 39,573 of record PVIU01005482.1, on the reverse strand, counting down.
AATAATAATGATGATAATAAATCTGTAAAGAACTAAAAAAAAGTCCATATTTTGGGCAAGGGAAAAATGGTTATATGTACTTCTAAATGAACTCTCAAGGAGGGTAACTCTTAAGTCTTATTGCATTAAAATGATCTTATTTAGAAGGCCTTTAATCTGAATGAAAGGGATTCCATTCCTATCCATGCAGCATATTCTGGGGCATGAAGGTCTGTCAGACAGTCGTAAGTGTCTTTGCCAGGTTACCCCATCCTATTCATTCCAGGTTATCCCGTTCTACCCATACCAGTTTACTGCATCCTACCTGTTCTAGGTTACCCCATTCTGCCTGTACCAGGTTAGCCCATCCTACCTATTGCAGGTTACCCTGTCATACCCGTACCAAGTTATCCCATCCTTCCCATACCAGGTTGCCCTATCCTGCCTGTTCCAGGTTACCCTGGCCTGGCTGTTCCAGGTGGTACTGGAGATTAGAACTTAAGGACTACATGTACCTGGCAAGCATTTCATCAGAATTGTATTTTACCAACTCCTTTTGAAGCTATAATTACTTGCTTTGCTCTTAGAAAAATCTTATGGAACAGGGTAAAAATAAATAATTATGCAAATAAATAGTTACAGCTAACATTTAAATACCCCCTCCCCAGGATACCTCAGGACTCTGGAGTGATGAGTCTGACACAAACCGAGGGCACCGGTAGGTATCCAATTTCTCTTTAAATTTATAAACAACATTTAGAATTGTGGCATTCGCCTCAGTGCAGCTCATGCTGCCGACTTTAGAGACAACTGGTCCCTTCCCATGACTTTCTCTCTGTGCCGTAAGCACAGTTAGAGCAGCAGGCTCTGTATCCGCGCTGCATCGCTGCACCTCACACACCCTTCAGAATCACTCCTGAGTGTGCTCTGTCTTCGCACTCCCGTCACTAGTCCTGGCAGAGCACACACTTGAATGCCTGTGTGTGGAAGCTGTGTTCTAAACACTGAGCGATGTGTAGGCCACAGGGTATGAGAAGGGGGGGAGCGGTCGGTAGGAGGGCAAAGCCAGGTGTGTAGGGGCGGAAGGGTAGCACTAGATCCTGAATGGCTCTTGATTCTGTGAGATGGGAGTAAAGAAATCTGGCCCAACAGAAAGGAGGGCAGAAGGTGGGTGTTACCCTAGAGAGCAGTCGGTGTCGAAGGTAGTGAAGGTGGGCTGGATGGGGTTTTGAAGGCATGGCTGGCAGAACTTGCTGCCAGATGCAGCATGTGAACGGAAATCTGGCGAGTGAGTGCTGCAGAGAGTTGCTCAGTGGTCAAGGGGCCAGGGGTTCCATCCTTTGTGTGAGCACGCACACATGCACACGTGCACAAAATGACTCCGTTCCATCAGCCTCGGCACCTGGTGTGATGGAATCGCTATTAATCCAAGTAGATGTTGTGGGGAAACAGCTTAGGAAGACATAGAGATAGTAAATAAGGACTATAGACATGGACATTACTATAATCATGGACATTAAATCGAGTCTAGATAAGATTTTTGTCGAAGATGGATGTTTCCACTTTGTTTATGATGCTGGGAATCGAGTGTCCGGCCTCGCTGGTGTGAGGCTAGCACTCTTGCTGCAGCTGTATGTACCCCCAGTTCTGTATTTTCATCAGGACCTCACTCCGTAGCCCAGGCTAGCCTTGAACTCATGATCCTCCTGCCTCTCCCATCAGAGTGTTGGGATTATAGGCGTGTGCCACCACACCCAGCTTGCCACCTTTTGTAATACTGACACTGAAGTTTTCAACCATTGTAATCAGTGTTGTCTGTACACCCCATGCTGGCTTAGAAACAAATGGAGAGAAAGAGTATTTCTCCTGACGAATGTGGACTCCCTTTTACTGAAGTAGAGTCGGCTCAGCCCTTGGTGTCACTGCTCTGGCTATCCTCTGAGGAAATGAAGTTCTCTTCAATGGCAACGACTTGCTGTTCTGATGAATTTTCTTACCCCACTCATAAAGACTTTTTTTTTTTTTAATCTTGGCTCTTTTTAAAAGTAGTCCTCAGAGGCCAGCAACATGGACTAGCTAGTAAAGGCATATACTGTCAACCTTGGCAGCCTGAGTGACCCCCAGGATCCACACGGTAGAAACAGAGCCAGCTCCATAGTTGTCCTCTGACTCCGCGGGCATATCGTGTAGCGTGTGTACACCAACACACAAGGACACAGTCAGTCAAACAAGCTTTGAAAACGTAAAATTACTTTCAAAACTAAAGTGTAAAATTACTTTTACATTTTAACGTTGCTTTTAAACTTTAAAATTACTTTTAAATTAAAAAATAAAGTGCAGTTTTCTTACGTGTTAGCAAAAAGTGTCTGCTTCCTGTCTTTTTGACATGATAGCACTCATTTTCCATAAAGCTTCAAAAAAACATTGAAGTGATACGTTTGGAAGGCAGAGCTCTGAAGCTTGTTTTATGAATCTAGATTTTAAAATCTGCTTCTCTGGAGGAAGTATGTCTCTCTCTGGTAGTTGTCCAAAGAAAGTCAAGTAAGTAAAATCAAACAAACTTTCCCAGTAATTCAGCACAGTTTGGGAATGCTGGTCTGGACGCTGTGATGGGGAAACCAGGGTCTTCGTGTTAGACTGTAAACCCAGCTACACTAGTCCAAGGTAAGTCACTGAATGTCTGCTGTATGCCAGTCATCACTGCAAACACAATATTGAGAACATCAGTGCTATTCACACCCACCACGCGTGGTAGGAAGCCATCTGGACCCCATCACAGCAGTGTAACTCGCCTGAGGGTCATGTGGTTTAACTGAAGGACTCTCATCTTGAACTTCTCAATTTGTGAGGGTTTCCCCATTTTAGTGAGAACACACTGAAGGATTCTTACTGGTGAGTGCAAGCTGATTAAGTAATTACGGCCACAGCATATTTAATACACAAGGTAAATGTCCAAAAACTATTTTTCAATAATCAGAAAAAAATGAAACTCTTTAAGCTATTGTCATAAACTTGTAAGAAACACTAATAAAAATAACCAAAGAAACAGCTGCCGAAGCTGTTGAGTCAACCAGAAAACCTGAACAGGTGACCTACACGGCACAGCGCTGACTTAAGTTTGGCAGGATAAGAAGAGAAAACCCATGAGGAGTGCTCAAGAGAACTATAGAAACACTCGCCTGAGGAAAAGAAACACCAAGTGTCAACTTGGTACAAACCTAGGGTCACCCGGGAAGGGGGGACCTCTGCTGAAGATTTGACCAGATAATGTTGGCCTGTGGCCATGTCTGTGAAGCATTTTCTGAATTGCTGGTTGATGTTGGAGGACCCAGTCCACTGTGGGAAATGCCATCGCTGGGCAGGCGAGCAAGACTAGGAGAGTGAGCCTATGTTCCTCATGGTCTTGGCTTTCATTCCTGTCTCCAGGTTCCCGCCCTGACTTCCCTCAGTGATGGGCTGGAACCAGTGAGCTGAACTACACATTCCTACCTAAGTTGGTTTTACAACAGCAACAGGACAGCAAGTTAGAAAACCAAGTGTAACTAAGGTGTTTGGTGCCCAGACAATGAAGAGCACAGAAGGCAACCAATACCTGTAGGGAAAATTAAGATTGTATTATTTTAGATGTAACTGAACATCTCTTACATTGCTGTACAGTTGGTGACTTTCCGAATTGGATATAAACTAAAAGGATCCTGGCAGTCAAGTTGCAGATGAGGAAACCAAGTCCTGTCCAGGCAAAGCGGCCATCTACTGATAGAAACCTGGCACTAGGTCCTCCGTCTCCTCTGTCTACCTTCATCTGTTTGTTAAGACAAGATTTCACTCAGTAGCCTTTACACTGTCCTAACACTCAGTGTGGGACCAGGCTATAACCAAGGCTGTCTTTGAACTTTCAGTAGTTCTGCCTCAGCCTTCAGAGTCTTAACTGTGAGCCACCGTGTCCAGTTTATTCCAATCATAAATCCGAGTCACACAGAATTAGTACGTTCTAATGTTTTCATTGTTGACATACGGGTAATACATTGCATTTGGTAACTTTATTTCTAAATTCTGAGTGTCTATAGAATGGAAATAACTTGTCATGCGAACAGAGGTTCCCACATGTGTGAAATGGTTTCTTTAAAACGACACGATTTGGACCCAGGTGTTGCAGCGGACCTCTTTAATCCCAATGCTGGGAGGCAGAAGCAGGTTTGAGGTCCGCCTGGCCTACATAGTGAATTCCAGGACAGCCAGGGCTACAGAATAGATCTTGTCTCAAGCAACAACAAAAACCACTTGGTTTTGGAAATGAAAGACAGGAGTATAGAGAGAATCAAGGGTGGCACATGCCTATAGTCCCAGATCCTTGGTAGGAGGGCCACATGTGCTCAGTTGGCACTTAGACAGGATTGTAGGAAGAACCTCCCTCAACCTACTGAACAGAAGAAAAAAAAAAGTCCACCAGTTTCACGTTGGTGCTCTTTGTAGTTATTCTAAGTCATTCTAAGTCACTCGGCAAATGGGTGTACACTGGGTGGCAAGGCTTGCTTTGCATATCCCACTTCTGCAGTGGATTCAGACTCCTCAACTTCACTTGGATGCTTTATTGAATTCCTGTTAAAATTTTTTACTTGAAATGGAGATGGTAACAATCACCGTGTGATCAAGTAATTATTGACCATAAAAATATTTCTATTTTTAGATTATTATCTATATTATTATCTAATATCTATATTATCTCTCATATATATTTGAAGAATAATCATCTGTATGCCAGGTGCTTGTACAATGCAAGTACCAACTAATGGGCAGTTGTTCACTGGATGGGAACTAGAAACTGAGTGTAGGGAGTAGAGAATACCAAGATAAGCCATTCAGGGACCTGTGAAATCATACTCCCTAGCTCTGCCGTGGACTTGAATTTCACTACCTGGGATTCTATGGGGGAAAAGAAACATCCCTTTGGTAGCCATAGTTCAATTGTCATTGTATTTCATCTTAGTCTCTTAGTTCACAGTGAACAAATCTTGATGTCAGATTCAGGAATTGAGCCAGACTGGAAATACAGGGATGAGAGAATGGTTGTCAAATGTTCACAGCCAGGAAACAACAAAGCTAGATTGGGCACACTTCTGTGCATTTCAGGGTTCACCGGTCACCACACATTGGGCGCCATATGTCAGGGTCCAGCCTTGACAAAAATACCACTTGCTAGGGTTGGGGCATGGAGATTTAGAAATATTAGTAAAGAATACAAAGACACATATGAAAATAATAAAACAGAAAACAGAATAGTACCAGGAGGGAGTTCCAGTGAATACTGAAATTGCCCACATTTAATTTCCATTTGCTTAAAATACCCCAACCCCAAGAGGTTGGAGTAAGATTTAAAAAAAAATGCATTAACATGATACAAGGAAATGAACAGACCAGTTGAAGGTTGTGGGCTACATCCATGGTTAAACATTCTGTTGCAAGGACAAAACAAGTCACGCTCACACCCTAGACCAAAACATTCTGTAAGCAAACCACTTCCTGGGTGGAATCCAGTGTTTTCTCCTTAAGGGAACTGGAACCTTAGTTGACTCCTTAGACTTTTGTTTAAGGTAGAAACACAATAACCTTGAAGGAATAGAAGTAAGTTCCAACTCTCTGATCTTTGGTCAAGGTGGAAATAGGCTCACATTTTTGGGCCTCCACAGTGGTGGAAGGAATTCTCTGTGGTGGATGTTGATAGGGTGTTAGGGCCAATGTGAGTGTGTGTACCAGATAGTTACTCTCAATTTTAGGGTAAGTGTCACTTCTCAAAATGACTAGTTAAAAAACAAAAACTGTGTTCATTTGAGTGTGTAAATCTGACAAGTTTATTATTGTCATTTCTGGATTTGTCATTCTGTGTGAATGAAAATGTTGATGTATAGTTTTCATTGATTTCTTTCAAAGAACTAAACTGGCAGGAATCACTGAGTCAGGTGTACTGTGAAGTTGGTGTCTGTTTGCAGGAATGACATAATGAAACTGTGACACAGGACTTGTCTGGTGGAAGTCGGGCAGGGCTCCTGCTCTGAGGATGTGGCCTTCTGCAGAGTGACCTCAGAAGAGCTGCCTCATTCTAGGGTTCCTCCAGACCTCACATTCAGGAGTTTGTGTAAAGATGCTTTATAGTTTTGTTGTCGTTCCTGACTTCAAGTACGGCAATACTTATTTATGGAGGCGTTTAAACTCTTTAAATTCAAGGGGGCATTGAAAATATCTGGGTGGGATTCCACAGTCACAGTGAATTCTTCAGACAAGGCACAAACCCGAGCCTTAATTCAGTTTCACCTCATGTAAGAAGTCACTGGACGTGAATCTCATTACCTGTGACTCTAGGAAAATAACGCACCCTTCTGGTAGCCATGGTTCGAAGCTCATTCTGTCTCACCTTAGTTCCCTAGGTCTCTAGAGCTCATCTTGTATAGAATTAGATTGTGCAGCACATGGTCCCCAGCTAACACTGCTACAGCTTTTTATTTTAGGACTCAGTCTTCTCTTTAATACAACAAAGAGTAGGATAAGTGTGTTCCGATAATAGCCTTAGTCTATAGAACCTTTTAATCATTTAGTGGTTAATGGAAAAGGTAATTGAAATAGTTCATACTTCTGAAAACACTTCTGAAAGAGAACAAAAGAGTGTGCCGGGGGGCGGGGGGCAGTACCCATCCCCAGTAGCTTGTATTATATCAGTTTGAACATCTTTGTGTGTGAGCTGTGCATGCACGTGTGTGTTCACATATGTGAGTGTATACATGAGCAGGTGTGTGTGTTTGCGTGCATTCGTGCGAGGGCACACATTTAACCTAGAAACTGACACTGAGAACTTCTCTGAGCCTGAGGGAGAGTGTGTGTGTGTGTGTGTGTGTGTGTGTGTGTGTGTGTGTGTGTGTGTGTAAACCAGAGAGTGATGCTGAGTACCTTCTCTGAGCTGAGAGAGAGGAGAGAGAAAAGAGAGAGAGGGAGTGAGAAAGCCAGAGAGTGACACTAAGTACCTTCTCTGAGCCTAGAGCTGGCCAATTTGGCTAACGTATCTAGCCAACTTGATCTGAGAATTACCTCTGATTCCCAAATGCTGAGATTACAGGTAGCCTCCAGGCCTGCTTAGCCTTTATGTGGAACCTTACACTCTGTGGCAGACACTGTGTCCGTGGGTCCAGGCCATGAATAGTTTATTGATCTGAAAAAAAAATTGATTTTATACTACACTTAAGCAAAATTGTTCTTCACTTTCCTGTGAGTGACTTCGTTGTGGTGAAGTAAGCCTGCATACCAAGCAAACATACTATGAAATGGAAGAGTCGTGAAGGAAATAAGATAGAACATGCAGAGTGTGTACTTGCACTTGAGAATATTAGTAAGTTGACCTTGGTCCTCATCGTACTTCACTATGACCAGCATTCGAGACCTCCAGTTATCATGGATTCCCAAATACCTGCAGTCTAAGTTAGTTAATATCTACAAGGGAGTGTTTGCACATAAACAAGAAGCCCCCCCTCCCCGCCCAGTGACAATATGGCAAGAGCAAGCCAGAAACCCACTTTGTTCCTCTACATTTTTTTCTTTCTAGCTGAGTATGGTGGTTCACACCCGCAATCCCAGCACACAGGGGTTGGGGGGGGCTCCTACCGAGAATTTCCATGAGTTCTAAGCCAACCTGAGCTATAGAGTAAGTTCTTGTCCCAGAGTAAAATAAATTAAAAGCTTCTCTTTCTGTGGCCTGGTGATAGAGCCCGTAAAGAACTGTAACCGGAGGCTCTTACAAAGCATCAGCAGTGTCCTCTTTGGCTGTAGAGAGCGAGTCAGTCCTTAAAGGCCTGTGTGCGTACTCCTAGCCCTTTAATCCCTCATTATGTGCTTCTCTGGCTGTTTCTTTCCAGCTGACACAGCCTTTCTGGAATACCGGTGTTTGCTTTTTGTTCCCAAGTATTGTATGTAAACAAACAACTCTTCCTGGATGCCTATCAGATGATCTCATGTTATTTCATGGCTAGCTAGATGATCTGTTCTCTTTCAAGAAGAGCTGAAGGTTATTTAGTTGGTCTGCCATAAGAGTAACATTTGATCCTGTTTCTTGGCCGGTTATTTTCTCCTGTTTGAGAAGCAGTCTGTGAGCAGTCTCACATCATGTTCAGGGACTTGGATACATGGGAAGGATGAGAGAGTGGGAGTGTGTGCTGTATGCCTGTCAGTATTAGACAGTCATGACAGTTCAGGGCACAATCCCTTTTGGAATCTTAGGAACGTGATCCGATCATGTATGACAAAACTGAAGCTGTCTGATTTTTAAGGTGCCTCTCAAAGGCTCTGAGCCGTTAGCAGGACAGTAAAAGCTTCCTGACTCCAGAGGACAGGTCTAGGAAGACGGATCAGTGGGTAGCAGGTTTAAGACACAGCATGAGGATCTGAGTTTGAATCCCAGAGCCCTGGTAACCTGGGCGCAGCGATGTGCAGCTGCGATCCACTGCTCCTATGATGCGATGGGAGACGGGGAAACCACCAGAGACCTGCAGGCCAGTTAGCCCAGCACATTCAGTGATAGAGACCTGTCTCAAAGCGGAAGTATCAACAGCCAAAAATGACCTCTGACCTCCACATAAGCACCGTGACACATACCCTCGTACGTGAACGCACACAGTGGGGGGAGAGAATCCACGGGGATAATGGAAAGAGGGCATCTTGCTTATTAGCCTGCAGTTAAATATTCATCAAACACTTGAGCAGAGAAGATAAGAACTGGACCTTTCATCCTTCATGTGTTGAACTCTGTTTAATTTCTTAGCAACCTTGAGAGGAGAGGAGAGAGAAGAAAAGAAGGAAACAGTGTCTCCACAGACACTCAGGGTCGTTCTCCTTGACTCGGCAAACCTCGAGCAGGGAGGTTTGTTGGCTTAACCCAGAAAGCAAGAGTTCGTTTTCTTCCTCTTCGTTTTATGAGCATCACAATTTGTAATGCTCTGTGGAGATTGCTGACTTAAGATGCTGAGGTATCTAGAGAGGATCTCTTGTCTTTCAAGCACCGGAAGTGCTTGCTCACTTTCCTTCATTGCCCGACTAGTCAGACGTGTTTAGCCCTGAGAAAAAAAGTGGATGCATCAAGCACAGATGCAATAAAAATAGCATTGACTAGTGAAAGGCGCCAGAGATGGGCAAGTTAGTAAAGGAGAATTGCCTAACCCCTCGTCATGTTGACAGCGTAAGAGGGGTCAATTAGCAGTTACAGTACGGTCTAAGTGCCAGGCAGAAGCCAACACCCTTTGGGAGCACATGCCTGGGCACTAGGTACATGGAAGTCAGAGAAGACACTGACAGAAGCGGCAGGAGTCAGGGACCTGAAGGTAGAAGTGGCCAAGAGGAAGGCCCCCGAGAGGAGAGCATCCCGACAGAGGTGGCAGCGTAGCCTGACAGAGGCTTCGTGCCCCAACAGCCACACATATGGAAGAAACTGAAAGAGGTTAAGTGAAGAATAGAAGTAAGGGGGTCGCAAAAGAGTCCAAAGATACAGGCAAAAGACATCAGATGCGGCTTTGGGTGGTCATACAAGATATTGACCTGGTCCTAAAGGACGTGGGTTCTTGAGAGCAACAGAGCCTCTCTCGGCTCTTGGTGAGCTAAATTCAGGGAGCTAGGGTGTTGCCTGATCATTGCTAGTTACTGATTCCACCATAAGCCATGGCTTCCAAATTCATTATCTCATGTCCAAGAAGACAAAGAAAATGTGTACAAAGCGTGAGCAGAGAGAACTAGATTGAGAAAGTTTGCAGCCATGTGATGCAAGAGGTTAATCCCAACACTTGGAAGACAGAGGCAGGCGGGTCTCTGTGAATTCAAAGCTAGCCTGATCTACATAGTTAGACACTGCCTCAAAAACAAAAACAAAAAAACAAAACAAAAAAAAAACCAAAAACAGTGAAAATGGTTAAGCGCACTGGCTGCTCTTCCAGAGGACCCGGGTTCAATTCCCAGCACCCACATGGCAGCTCACACCTGTCTGTAATGCCAGTTCCGGGGAACCTGACACCCTCACAAAAACATACATGCAAGCAAAACACTGATACACATAAATAAAAATGAGTCATTTTTTAATGCCAAACCAAAAACAAGCAAACAACAACAAAAAAAAATCTCGAGAGTGTGAGGGGCCTTACGGGGGGAGCATACCCTGCCCATTGGGTTTTTGTTTGTTTGTTTTGTGCTCTTGGCAGGAACTACATGGAGATGGAGGTGAGTTTTATTGGACTCTGTCATGATTGAGCACAGCCCCTAAACCGATGAGGACCCACATGCCTATGCCTGTTCCCTTGCCCCTGCCAAGAGGTATTCTACTCACATCCAATCAGTGGTCATATGAGCTAAGGTCCAAGTTTTTGACCCACCAGCACCAGTTCTCATGACCTGCAGGAAGCTAACTCATGTCTCAGAGGTTCTAGGAAGCATCAGCTCTCTGCTTTTGGAAGCTCACTTTGACTGTGTTGTGGGAAATTGGTGTGGCAGACTGAAGGCAGAGACAACAAGTTGTAGAGTAGTCTGAGTGGGGCACAAGGGAGGCGGGGCATCTGAAGAATATTTCAACAGCTAAAAGGCAGGGTTTTGTGAATGAGTGGTAAAGAAGCCATGACTGGCTTGGGCAACTGGTGGGACGTTTACTGGAAAAGAGACGAGGATGAGTGGGACCCTGTTGGTACTAGATACATGAGACTGGAGTCACCCCTGTTGCGCGGAGAGCGGGTCCTTTGTTTGTCCCTCCTAAACCCAAAATAATCACACAGGAACTGTATTAAATAAAACACTGCTTGGCCATTAGTTCTAGCCTCCTATTGGCTAACTCTCACATCTTGATTTAACCCATTTCTATTAATCTGTGTTTACCACGAGATCGTGGCTTACTGGGAAAGATTTAGCATGTCTGACCTGGCATCTCCATGGCAGCTCTCTGACTATGCTTTCTTCCTCCCAGAATTCAGTTCTGTCTTCTCCGCCTACCTAAGTTCTGCCCTATCAGGCCAAGCAGTTTCTTTATTGATTAACCAATGAAAGCAATACATAAACAGAAGGACCTCCTACACCATTTCCTTTTTTCTGTTTGAACAAAAAGGAAGGCTTTAACTTTAACATAGTAAAATTACATATAACAAAACAGTTATCAAGCAAGAATTACAGTTACAATATTTATATCTATTTTATCTTTTATCATAACAAAGGAAAACTATAACTATAATCTATCTATTCTTCAACTCCATCGAAGACTCCAGAAGGATATAATATTACCTAAGTAAACTAGAAGTAAGCAACTTCAAAAATTCTAGAATTGACAGAGACATCTCACTGCCTGGACAGTCACCCAAAGTTCTTCTGTACCATTGGGGCATCCATCTTCAGCCTACAGGCCTGTAGTACCCAGCAGACTTTTCCATGAAGCAGGAAATTTCAAAGACAGTTTAGTCACTTTCTTCTGTATCCTGCAGAATGTCTAACAAACTCTTTCATGAATCAGGAACCCTGAAGGATCATCTCACCTTTAGGCAAGTTTAGCAGTCCTCTCTCTGCAGGTTCTTTGTGTCCAGTTTATGCAACAGTCCAGGCAAGAGCAGTTTCTTGCCCAAATGGCTAACCAACTCCATAAGGAGCCTCTTCAATGCCCATCTTCCTCTTGAAGTAGATTGGTGCTGCCAGGAGCAGACGTGTCTCGTCATGAAAAGCCCTAAGTTATTAAAACATTTAAATGACATATTCTGTAGTCTTTGAAAGATATGAAGAATGCCTATCTAACTGGAATATATCTCTATATATCTAGAAAATCTAACTAACATGACTACAAGCTTGACAATTATCAGTGATTATCCATTAACAACCTATATTTCCTAATTATACATTACATTTTTTAAATAAACTACACAATCACAATATCTTAATCAAGAGCAGAAATATACATATAACAAGATTGACCTTAAATTTATATCAATAAAGCAAAATCCATACCAGTGTAAATTATTTATATATCATATCCCTCTTTAAATGTAAAAGAACATTTATAAATAATATTTGAGAATATGGATGTAGTGATTTCTCTCCAAACTTCTTCCTGCTGTGTGGGGGTGCTGTTAATCAGGTCCTTTATGGTATATCCTGTGTGCTAGGTTCATCTCAGTCAGCAGTTGAGTGAAGTAATTTTCTGAGGGTGTTTATGGCAACCTTTCAGGAGGGTGTGGTCCATGAAACCATATTTGCCTGGAGGCAATCCACATGTTCTCATCTTCTGTGAAAACAAAAGAAGAACCTCTTTTCCAAAGCATCATATCCTTAGACCCAAATTTTGAAGTCATAATACTTTTATAATATACATGGTGGTTTAGCTTAGCAGCCCATACAATGAAATGTCTCTCTGCACTTAGCTCCTTCACAGTCAAAAGATTCAAAGAAAACACAATAATATTCAGAATCCAGACTCTCTGTGAATTTTCCATTTTTATGTGGCTAATTTTTCTTTACTTTTTTAAATCTATGACTATCTGTACTCTGTCTCTTTAAAGACTTTACCCTTTTTTTAAAGCATTGATTTTATTTTATGACTCTGTATACTCTATCTTTTCTCTCCCAAGCCTACGTACATTTATTTTTTTACACTGTGACCCATTTAGAGATCTTTTATTTCTGAATCTGTCCTATTGTGAATCTGTAATTCTTTACTGTCCAGGAATACTTTTGCTTTGTGCTTTTAAAATGCTAAGCTCTTAAGAATCTAAGCTGCGACAATCCTAAGTCAAATAGAGGTACTGGGGGCTTGCCCCACCCAATCCAGCATGGCAGAGCCACTTGCACCTCTGAGAGCCAAGCACAGGGCCCCACTTCCAGGCATAAAGCTGGTCCATGTTGCCATCAAGCAAGCTGTAGCACTTTACTTGCAAACCCCATCTGTCTCCCACAAGAGACAGAGGTCGCACTAGGAGCATAGCCCAGAAAGCTGGCGTTTTAAAATTGCATGGCTTTTTTTTTTCTTTTTCTTTTTTTCTTTTTTTTTTTTTTTGCTACAGCTGAATCAGGAAAATCTCTCTTAAAGCAGCTGTGGCAAGCTGCCAGCAAACAGCAAGAAGCTGTGTTAAACTCTTTTTTTGTGTGTGTCTAGAATTCCTTTTCAAGCCCTCTCAGGTTTTATGTGGTGTTAGTTAACCATGTTGAAGCGTCAATTGTTGAACATGAGAGCCTGCTTGGTTTCTGTCCTCCCACCAGGTCCCAGAAATTACACAGAGGTCTATATTAATTATAAACTGACTGGCCCATTAGCTCAGGCTTCATATTAACTCTTATAACTTACATTAACCCATTATTCTTATCTATGTTAGCCACATGGCTCAGTACCTTTTTCAGCGGGGCAGGTTACATCCTGCTTCTTCAGGGTCTGAACAGGACTCGGGGAGGAGCTTCCTTCTTCCCAGAATACTCCTGTTCTCATTGCCCCACCTCTACTTCCTGTCTAGTTGTCTGCCTATACTTCCTGCCTGGCTACTGGCCAATCAGCATTTATTTAAAACATAATTGACAGAATACACACCCCAAAAGAGAGCCCACCTTAGAAATATGGATTTGGGGTGCTCTGGTTTCCTTTCTGTTGTTGTGATGAAATACTCTTACCAAAAATGAACTTAGAAGAAGATAGGATGCTTTTGGCTTAGATGTCCAGGTCATAGTCTACCCTTGAGGGAAGTCAGGGCAGGAACTGACCTGAAACCAGGAAGGAATGCTATTTTCTGGCTTGTGTACAAACTCATTCTTAGCCAGGCTTCTTACACAGTCCAAGACTACCTGCCTGTGACATGGTGCTGCCCACAGTAACTGGACCCTCCAGCATCTCAATTAGCCAATCCTTGTAGGCATGCCCACAGGCCAACCTGACCTGAACAATCCCTCTTAAGTGTCTCCAGGCTGTGTCCAGGTGACTATCTAGGACAAGGGTTCACCAGCTTAAGGTCCCACAATCAAGGAAAACCTCCTGGCAACCATCTTCTAAATGAACTGAGAACGTTAGCATTTGTGGGGTGGTATGGGAAGAAAGAGTCACCCAATAAATACTGGAGGATAAATTGGGATAAAAAACAAAACCAGACAAGATCAGTGGCATGGAGGCCAAGAGAAGCCAGTAAGGGGGAGTGGACTGCAACCATATATTATGAAGCAGACAGAGCTGAGGTTGAGAAGTGTGGTGCTGGGTTTAGCTGAAGCGCTGTGACCTTGGCAAGCAGAAGACTTTCCCAGGGGTTCTGAGGAGACCTTTAGGGAAGAAAAAGGGGGCTCAACAAACCAAGAAGTTTGTTGAGGGAGGAGGGAAGGGAGTGGGAACTGGGATTGGTATATAAAATAAAAAAAGATAGTTTTTTAAAATAAAAAAAAACAAAACAAATGAAGGGGACAGAATAGAGTTCTGAGAGGAGTGGGTAAAAGCTGGAAGAGGATGCTTGCAAGGTTGGAAGAGGGTGGCAGAGGCAATACTGGCCATGCATTTTTCAGAAGTTTAAAGGATGAAAAGAAGTTGCAAAGGGAGTATGGGATACAGAACAGTTCCTGAATAGGCCCAAGGAGAAAGATGAGTAGCAAGAGAAGGGATTAACTTTAGGCTCTTTCCACTAAACCTGAAGCAAAGGACAGAAACGATGACACAGGAATCTTGGAGGAGTGGAGCTGGGAGTTGTATTTAAGGGTTTCTGAGATAAACAGAGGTAATCTTCCAAGAGAGAAGGGAAAGATGGGTTAGTGACTAGTTCAAAGAACACAAAGAAGCTTAACGTCGCTGCTGGAGAGAATGTGAGAGACTGCTGGACAGGAACGAGGCCCATTGGGGTTGGAGAGAGAGCCAGATGGGGCAGGAACAAGGCCCACTGAGGTTGGAGAGAGAGCTGGATGTTGGTACTGTCATTTTTATCATGTGCTTTGACCATCAATGGGGCATAGATTAGATTAATATTATTCCATCAGTTATTTTGCCTGAAAATAACAAGACCCCTATTGGAGCAAGCCGCTTGTTGGTTCCTGGCCACTTAGTCCTGAAATAATCACACAGAAACTGTATTATTTAAATCACTGCTTGGCCCATTAACTCTAGCTTCTTATTGGCTAACTTTTCATATTCATTTAAGCCATCA
This sequence comes from Ondatra zibethicus, assembly GCA_004026605.1. NCBI lineage: Eukaryota > Metazoa > Chordata > Mammalia > Rodentia > Cricetidae > Ondatra > Ondatra zibethicus. The sequence goes on along the minus strand of PVIU01005482.1, from coordinate 24,442 downwards.
CCATTAATCTGTGTATTGCCATGTGGCAGTGGCTTACTGGCAAAGTTTTAGCATGTCTGTCTCTAGTGGAAGCTCCATGGCTTCTCTCTGATTCTGCCTCCCTTCTCTCAGCATTCAGTTTAGTTTGCCCTGCCTAGCTTTGTTCCCCTATAGCTCTGCTATAGGCCCAAAGCAGTTCCTTTATTAACCAATGATATTCACAGCATACAGAGGGGAATCCAACATCACCTTCCGTTTTCTGTTTAAACAAAAAGAAAGGCTTTAACTTTAACATAGTAAAATTACATATAACAAAACAGATATTAAGCAAGAATTACACTTACAATATTTATATCTGTTTTATCTTTTATCATAACTAAGAAAAACTATAACTATAAATTCTTCAACTCCATCAAAGACTCCAGAAGTAAACCTAAGTAAACAATAAGTTCATTGTAAGCAACTTCCAAAACTCTAGAATTGACAGAGACATCTCATTGCTTGGATGTTCTTCTGTACCATTGGGGCATCCATCTTCAGCCTACAGGCCTGTAGTACCCAGCAGACTTTTCCATGAAGCCAGAAATTTTAAAGACAGTTCAGTTACTTTCTTCTGTATCCTGCAGAATGTCTAGCAGACTCTTCCACGAAGCAGAAACCCCAAAGGATCATCTCATCTTTAGGCAAGTTCAGCAGTCATTTCTCTGTGGGTCCTACATGTCCAGTTTATCAAGAAGTCCAGGCAAGAGCAGTTTCTTGCCCAAATGGCTAACCAACTCCATAAGGAGCCTCTTTGATGCCCATCATCTTCTTGAAGTAGCTGGTGCTGCCAGGAGCAGACGTGTCTCATTGTCATGAAAAGCCCTAAGTTATTAAAACATTTAAATGACATATTCTGTAGTCTTTGAAAGATATGAAGAATGCCTATCCATCTGAAATACATCTCTGTATATCTAGAAAATCTAACTAACATGACTACAAGCTTAACTATTATAGATGACTCTCTATTTACCTATATTTCTTAATTATACATTACATTTTTAAATGAGCTACACAATCACAATACCTTAATCAAGATCAGAAATATACATATAACAAGGTTTACCTTAAATTTGTATCAATAAGCCAAGATCTATACCAATGCAAATATCTATACCATATCCCCCTTTAAATGTAAACAAATATTTATAAACAATATTTGGTAATTTGGGCATAGTTCTCTAGACTACTTGTTGCTGATTAGGGTGCTGTTAATCAGGTCTTTCATGGTGTATCCTGTGTGCTAGGTTCATCTCAGTCAGCAGTTGGGTGAAGTAATTTCTTGAGGGGTGTTCAAGATGACCTTTTGGGGGTCTTGGTCCATCAAACCACATTAGCCTAGAATGAACCCATAGGTTCTCATCCTCTGTGGAAACAAAAGAAGAACCTCTTTTTCAAAGCAACATATCCTTAGACCCAAGTTTTGAAGACAAGATACCTTTAAAGTATATATGTTGGTTTAGCTTAGCAATCCCCAGAATCAAATGTCTCCCTGTGGTCAAAAAATTCAAAAGAAAACACAATAATATACATAATCCAGACTCACTGTGTATTTTCCATCTTTATGTGGCTTATTTATTTTACTCCTTTTAATCTATGATTGTTTGTACTCTATCTCTTTAAAGACTTTATTTTATTTTTTAAAAACCATTTACTTCTTTTTATAACTCTCTATATTCTTTTTCTTCTGTCTCCTAAGCCTGTGTACATTTATCCAACACTGTGACCCATTTAGAAGTCTTTTATGTCTGAATCTGTCCTGTTGTATATCTGTAATCCTTTACTGTCCAGGAGCATTTCTTAAAATGCTAAGCACTTCTTAAAAACTTAAGCTGCACCATTGCAAGGGGAAATATGGCACGTCCTGCTTGTCCCACCCAACTCAGCATGGCAGAGCTGCTTGCAGCCTCCAAGAGCCATGTACCATGCCCCATCTCTAGGCACACAGCCGGTCCATGTTACCACCAAGCAAGCCATAACACATTGCTCACAAACCTCATTCAAATGCTCCATCTCCTGAAAGATGAAAGAGCCAGAGGTCATGCTGGCAGCAAGGTCCAGAAAGCTGGCATTTTAAAATGACTCAGCTTTTTTTTTGTTACTCCTGAATCAGGAAGACCTCTCTTAAAGGAGCCATGGAACACCACCAGCAAAATGCTGGCTACCAAGAAGCCGTGCTTAACTCTGTTCTTTTGTGTCTAAAATTACTTTTTAAGTTTTCTCAGGTTTTAAGTGGATTTTAGTCAGCCACATGGGTACCAATTTGTTGGAGGAAGCCACTTGTTGGCTCCCAGCCACTTAGTCCTGAAATAATCACACAGAAACTGTATTATTTAAATCACTGCTTGGCCCATTAGCTCTAGCTTCTTATTGGCTAACTCTTACATATTTATTTAACCCATCTCCATTAATCTGTGCATCTCCACATAGTAATGGCTTACTGGTAAAGTTTTAGCATGTCTGTCTCTGGCGGAGGTTCCACAGCTTCTCTCTGACTCTGTCTTCCTTCTCACAGCATTCAGTTTAGTTTTCCCTGCCTAGCTCTGTTCCCCTGTAGCTCTGCTATATGCCAAAAGCAGTTCCTTTATTAACCAATGATATTCACAGCAAACAGATGGGAATCCCACATCAGACCCACCCAAAAAAAGCCAGTTGCTTAAGCTTGAAAGAAATTAATTTCCTTCTTCTATCAAAGTCTATGTAGATAATAAGCTCAGAACAGAGTTCCATGGTGTCAGGAATCAAAATTCTTTGTAGCTTTTTCTGTTTTGCCATGTTCGGGATTTGGCTTACATGTGATGGTTCAGTGTGGTTTTCTAGCCCCATCCATTTTGTTTGCATTCTAGCAAGTGCGATGAAGTGTCAAGAGATTTGTCTGATTCTGGGGTCCATTGGCCAGAGCTCAGTCCTGTGGCAAGCTACAAGGGAATTTGGCAAATCTAGTCTTTATTACAGATGTCCATGTTCCCAGTTAAGTTTTGGACTCCTTTTATCCAGGGAGTCCATATGAGATACTAAACAGCTACTGCCACAAAAGGGTTAGTTACTGAAGCTAATCAATCGCCTTAATATTTTAAGCAGTTGGACTTGAGTTTCACATTACCTACAAGAAAACATTAATTATTATATGAAGCAGAATTGACCCAAAGGAGTGAAATGCAAACAGGGACTTGTGGAAGTGAGAGCAAAGGATCTGATTGGAGCAAGAAGGGGCTTGTGTCTCAGTTGAAATCAGGGAGGGGTGTGCTGAGTTGGCCAGACGTAACATTTCACAAAACTTAGTCTCTCTCCTTTTGGACTGGGGCCTGGGCAACAGAACAGCTCTAGCATTGTGCTAAGAAAGCTCAGAGATGTTTATTTTACTCCAGTTTGCAAAGGAAGAAACTTAAAACTCAGGTCCTACAGTGAGTAGCCAGTAGATATAAGTCCTATTGAGTTTGGTGCCCAGACCCAAGTTATTTCCTCCACCTCCCAATTACTCTGTGATATCAAAGGGGTGCTACAGCATGAATAATAAAAACCCAAAGACAGCTATTAGGGTTCAAGCTGAAGATCAGAAAAGCAAAGCAGCCAACCACTAGAGAGACCTTTCACCTCTACCAAATCTTCAGACCAAAAGGGCAAGATCCTGTCTCCACGAATCCTCAAACTCCACACTCTACTGAGTTCCTGTCTCTTCCCCTTTATATTCCTCTCTCCACTCAGCCATATCACTCCTGTCTCCACCTCCCTAGTGCTGGGATCACCTTTGTGTGAGCTGTTTCTCTTTTAGACAGATTCAGTCTTGTGTAGTCCAGGGTAGACTTGAACTCACAGAGATCCATCTGCCTCTGTCTCCTGAGTCCTGGGATTAAAGGTGTGTGCCACCACTCCCTGGCCTGTATGGCTGACCTGTATGGTTGCTTTGCCCTCTGATCTTCAGGCAAGTTTTATTTACTAAAACACAAATAATATGCCACTATAGGCTGTACATGATCACAGTGGGGGACAAGTCCCTCAAACGCCTTCTCCACTGCAGCAGGCAAGGACCAGAAGGACAGTTTTCCCTTAGAGAAGGATGGATGGAGTTGTGTTAGAATACCCAAGGCAGATGGGTTACATCTGAAAAAAAGAAACAACTTGCAGAACCATCATCAACACGGGGCAGAGGAATGACCAAATGGTTCACTGAAGAAAAGTGACAAAGACTCCAGTGAGATGAAAAGAATGTCATGTTCCTTGTCAAACAGCATGTGCCTATTTTTACTTCAGAAATTTACCTTTCCTGCTTTCTTTTTCATGCATGTAGAACAAAAGACGTGGAAGGTATACAGTGACGTGTGTCCTTCTCTATGCTCTGTCCCCTGGTTACTTTTCTTGAGGCGATTGCTGTTGACAAAATCTATCCCTTTGCTGTCACTTTTTTCCTATTACCTTGCTACAGGCCGAGGGACTTCAGGCTGAATTCTCTTTGCCTAGTAATAATGCAGACCTTCCTAATATAGCAGGATTAAAATATACCCACCAAAAATCAAGATAGACCATAGATAGGTGATAGATAGATAGATAGATAGATAGATAGATAGATAGATAGATGATAGATGGATAGATAAATAGATAGGTGAGAGATAGAAAGAAAGGGAGAGAGAAAGAAAGAAAGAAAGGAAAGAAAGAAAGAAAGAAAGAAAGAAAGAAAGAAAGAAAGAAAGAAAGAAAGAGACGATTGACTATTGTAAGACTTCTTCTGGAAAGCAGTTGGAAATGCTTGATCTACCCAGTTAAAGATCTTAGTTTCTCCCTTTAGGAAACCATTCATTCCTCTTCTCTTTTCCAAAATGTCACCCAGGCTCAGTGAAAACTCTGCTGATCTTTCTCTTACTGACTTGGTTGAGAAAATGGTTATCTCTTTGCTTTTGACCTTCATGAGTTCAGCTACTTCCAGTTACAGGCACCACAGTTACAGCCTTCTGTAGTAGAATGTGAGTCTTGCTTACTGTTCTTCCATTTATCCTGTCTGCCTCTATCCTTCGCCCTCTGGGCCTTTTCAGACTAAGGACAGGCCCCAGGAACTGGAAACACACTACAAGGCCCTGTTTGCCAACTCACAGAGTTTCTGTTTCTCTGTAGTTGCTTACTTCTGGGGAGAAAGGCAGGTTCACACCTCATCTGATCAAGGGCCCGTCCTTCCCTTCTCTGGGGGTGACTCTGTGCTCATTCTTAATCTCCCAACTTCCTGCCTGTTGCTCAAACTTTTATATCTTTTTCCAGCCATGGGGGAGTTGATGCAGGCATCATAGCTTTGTGTTTGGCTTGGCTGTACCTGTGATCAATACAGGGAAAATCCTTCAAGTGCTGCCTCACTGGAGCATAGAAATACACTTTGTTTCAACAGCCTTGTTTTTGCTTATCAAAATCACTTGATTTCAAGCTGTTGTCTTCCCCTAAATTAAAAAAAAAAGTCCTATTTTGAAATGCAGCTAAGTGATGACTTACCACTTGGCTGGCTCTCCCAGGGCATGACACTGACTCAGTGAGTCGGGGAACCATGGGAACAAGAGTTTACTGGGAAGGTAAACACATGGGCTTAATATGACACATGATATCTGCAGGCATCAGCACATTTCCAGTGTCAGCAGAGGGGAACCAGCATCGGCATGGTAACTGCTGCTTAGTTTTCAGGTGAACGTCAGCCGGCTCCATGAGAGCCTGACCAGAATGCAGCCACCGAGTCTACCTCTCTCAACCCCAACTACTCTGGTCCAAGCTAGTCACGCTCATTGCTCTTATCTCCACCTCCCATCTATTAGCCATCAGTGCCACTAAAGGGCTCTTTCGAATTTTCACAAAGCCACCGTCTGGGCCAGCGTCATCAACCTTGCCACTACAACCCTTAGCCACACTACCTGTCACCTGGACTTCTGTCCCAGTTGCCTCTCTGACCGCCTACAATCTACAAAGTAGCCCAGTTCTCCGTGTAAAAAGCTATTCAGTATCTGTCACTTTGGCGTTCCCCTGCTCTTCACCCCACGGCCTCTCATCTTGCTTTGGTGTGGCTCTGCCTCTCATTCCCTTCTGCCTCATCTCCTCCTCTCCCGGTCTCCCTCCGAGCTTTCCCTCTCACTCTGCCGCAGGCAGCCACACCGCCTGTGAAACATGGGGCTCCTTCTCCCGCAAGTCCTTTGCACTCTGTGTGTCTGTACTGGCAAAGCACTTCCTCAGATCGTCACCCTGCCATATCCTTGCCAGTCTTCAGGTCTTAACTGCAAAGTCACTGGTAGGTACCATCTGCCATATTGTCCCATGTTATCTTCTCAGTCGCCCTCAGTCCTGAGACTGCATCGCTTTGCTTATGTGTTTGTGGGCTCTCACTTCCCCACTTGGAATGCAACCTTTTTAGGGCCTTGGCTCGGTCCTTTCCATGTCATAATCCTAGCCTGGCACATCGTAGACACCCAGCAGATGCTTTGGACTGAAACTAATTCAAGGACAGGAGAAGGATGACGACAGATAAAGATTATTGTGCCGGGAATTGAGCCCAGGGCCTTGTAAATGCCAAACGCTACCTCTGAGTTATATCCCTACCAGAAGACAAAGGTTTATTAATTATTTATTTTTATTTGCATTGGTGTTTTGCCTGCATGTATGTCCACATGAGAGTGTCAGATCTTGGAGTTATAAACAGTAGTTAGCTGTCATGTGGTATTGTTGGAGGCTATTCATTCATTCCTGGCTGCCCTGACCCAAAATATTCACACAAAAATCTGTATTAATTGAAATAGTTTGTCAATAGCTTAAGCGTATTGCTAGCTAGCTCTTCTATCTTAAATTAACCAGTTTCTATTTCTAGTATTTTATATTTTACCATGAGGCTTATGACCTACTGGCAAGGTTCCTGCTGGCAGCTTGCATCTTTCTCCTCTGGCAGCTTGCATCTTTCTCCTCTGACAGCTCCATGGCTTCTCCCTGACTCTGCCTACTCTCTCCTCCTCTATCTGCTTGGAGCCTTACCCTACTCTGCTAAGCCATTGGCCGAAACAGCAGCTTTGTTCATTAACCAATAAAAGCAACACATATACAGAAGGACTTCCCACACAATTTCCCCTTTTCTGTTCAAATAAAAAGGAAGGTTTTAACTTTAACATAGTAAAATTACATATAAAAAAACAGGTATCAAGCAAGAATTACAGTTACAATATTTATATCTACTTTATCTTTTATCATAACTAAGGAAAACTATTATAACTATTTATTCTTCAACTCCATCAAAGACCACAAGAAGGATATAATATTACCTAAGTTAACATGAAGTGCATTGTAAGCAACTTTCAAAACTCTAGAATTGACAGAGACATCTCACTGCCTGGACAGTCACCCAAAGTTCTTCTGCAATGTTGTAGGCACCCATCTTTAGCCTATTGGCCAATAGTATCTGGCAGACTTTTCCATGAAGCAGGAAATTTCAAAGACAGTTTTGCCTATATTGGCAGTTTGTCAGTCACTTTCTTCTGTGTCCTGCAGAATGTCTGACAGACTCTTTCATGAGCAGGAACCCTGAAGGACTGTTTCATCTTCTCTGTGGGTCCCACATGTTCAGCTCACACAGCATAACATCAAGCAGTCCAGGCAGGAGCAGTTTCTTGCCCAAATGGCTAACAAACTCCATGAGGAGCCTCTTCGATGCCCGTCATCCTCTTGAAGTAGATTGGTGCTGCCAGAAGCAGATGTGTGTCACTATTATGAAAAGTCCTAAATTTTTAAAACATTTTAAATGCCATATTCTGTAGGTCTTTGAAAGTGTTGAAGAGTATCTATCTAACTGAAATATATCTCTGTGTATCTAGAAAACCTAACTAACATGACTATAAGCCTAACTATTATGGATGACTATCTAGAATCCTGTATTTCTTAATTGTCCATTACATTTTTAAATGAGCTCACAAACACAATACCTTCCTTAATTAAGAGCAGAAATATATATATGTATATATATATAACAAAATTGATCTTAAATTTGTATCTATAAACCAAGATCCATACAAATGCAAAGTGTTGATCTCTATATCATATCCCCCTTTAAATGTAAACAAACATTTATAAACAATATTTGGAAATTTGGGCATAGTTCTCTCCAAACTGCTTCCTGATTTTTGTTGGGTGAAGTAATTTTTAGGGGTGTTTATGGTGACTTTTTGGGGGGTCTTGGTCCATTAAACCACATTTGTCTGGAAGGAATCCACAGGTTCTCATCCTCTGTGGAAACAAAAGAGCCTCTTTTCCAAAGCAACAAATCCTTAGACCCAAATCTTGAAGTCAAGATACCTTTAAAATATATATGTTTGTTTAGCTTAGCAGTCCAGACAAGGAAATATTTCTCTGTACTTAGTTCCTTCATAATCAAAAATTTCAAAGAAAACACAATAATATACATAATCCAGACTCTCTGTGTATTTTCCATCTTTATGTGGCTTATTTTCTTTATTCCTTTAATCTATGACTGACTGTACTCTGTTTCTTTAAAGACTTTGTTTTATTTTTTTAAACCACTTACTTCCTTTTATAATTATCTATATTTTTTCTTCCCTCTCCTAAGCCTACATACATTTATCCAACACTGTGACCCATTTAGAGGTCTTTTTATTCTGAATCTGTCTTTTTGCATGTTTGTAATTATTTTCTGACCAAGGGCATTTTTTTAATGCTAAGCAGGTATGGCTAGGACCAACTCCTTGGCACTGCTGTTGGCTCCACCCAGTCCAACATGGCAGAGGCATGTTCACTGCCTCTGAGAGCCATTCTCTCTGCTTCAGATCTAGGGTCAGGTCTCAGTGGGTCTGTGTTGCCATTAAGCAAGTTGTAGTACTCTGCTCACAAACCCCATTTAAATGCTCTGTAGCTGGACCTCCTGAAAGAGTCAGAGTTTTTCATGCAACTAGCACAAACCAAGAAGCCCTCTTAAAAGGGCCATGCAGTTTTTGCTGCTACCACTGAGTCAGGAAACCTTATCTTAAAAGAATCATGCCTCTACTTGCTTCTAGCAAACAGAGCCCACCTGAGAAAATGCTGCTACCAAAAAAACCATGTTTAACTCTGTTCTTTTGTGTCTAGAATTCCTTTTTTAAAGCTCTCTCAGGCTTTTTTTTATGTGAATGTAGTCAGCCCCACGTTGGCATGTCAATCCATTGTCAGAGGCTGTTTGTTCATTCCTGGCTGCCCTGACCCAAAATATTCACGTAGAAATCTGTATTAATTGCAATACTGTTTGGCCAATAGCTTAAGCATATTGCTAGCCGGCTCCTCTATCTTAAATTAACCCATTTCTGTTATTTTATATTTTACCATGAGGTTCGTGGCCCACTGGCACGGTTCCAGCTGGCGGCTTGCATCTTTCTCCTCTGACAGCTCCATGGCTGCTCCCTGACTCTGCCTACTCTCTCCTCCTCTATCTGCTTGGAATTCCTGCCTTGCCCTATTCTGCTAAGCCATTGACTGAAACAGCAGCTTTATTCATTAGCCAATAAAAGCAACACATATGCAGAAGGACTTCCCATACCAATGTGGGGTGTGGGGAATTGAACCTGGGTCCTCTAGAAGAGCAGTCAATGTGCTGTTAACTGCTGAGCCATCTCTCTCCAGTCTGAAGACAATGTTTTTCAACCCCATAAGACTAATAGCTAGTATTTTATTTTATTTCTATGTTCAGACACACTAATCTCTGTGTAAAGGGATCATGGGGATGATGTGCAAGAAACTTGACCTAAAGACAACTAGTTGTCTATAAGGCAGCTGTTAAAAGGAACCAGCTCAGATCATGTAGATGTTGGTCATCATGGCTGTCAACTTTCTTTGCAAGGGTAAAATCTGAAAGGTTTGTGTATGTTGGTGTGGACTACCCACTGTTTTAAGGTTCCTTGATTACTGACAGCTATTGCTTGATTTCTTTCATTTTTGAGCAATGCTGAGGAGGCAAAGCTGCTGAGAGAGAAGTAAACACAGGCATGATTGGTGACTTCTAAATACCGCAGAACAGTCACTGCTACATCTGGGTAACTTCTTGCTCTTTCAAGTCTGGAGACTGGGCTCTCCTTGATATGTTATTTAACATTTTGAATGACTGATAGGTACACTGGAAAGTCCCAAATGGCAGACAAAATGGCAGCAAGGGCATCATTTACCAGTTTGCTTATGTGTTTTGCAACAAGATTGGTGATGGCTGATCTTCGTTGTCAACTTGACACTCTTGGGAAGAGGAAACCTTGACTGAGAATTGCCTCCATGAGACTAGTCCCTGGGCGTGTATTTCAGGGCATTTCCTTGATTGCTAATTGGTGCGGGAGGGTGCTCTACTGTGGAACTACATGCCTAGGGTGCTCTACGACACCCCTAGAGTGCTTTGCTGCAGAACTACACCCCTAGGGTGCTCTACTACACCCCTAGGGTGCTCTGCTGCAGAACTACACCCCTTAGGTGCTCTACTACACCCCTAGGGTACTCTGCTGCAGAACTACACCCCTAGGGTGCTCTGCTACAGAACTACACCCCTAGGGTGCTCGACTACACCCCTAGGGTGCTCTGCTGCAGAACTACACCCCTAGGGTGTTCAACTACTCCCCTAGGGTGCTAAACTACTCCCCTAGGGTGCTCTGCTGTGGAACTATACCCCTAGGTCTCTGCTTCTTGTCTTCTGGCTCAACCTGGACAGAGATAGGACACTTAACTTCCATGACAAGAAGAAAAATAATCACTGAAATTATGTGAAAATCAGGGAGCCAATTTTTAAAAATTCCAGTATGTTCACAGGTTGTGTGGAAGTCAATCTCCAGCTACCCACATTTCGGATGGTGGTTTGTGGTTGGCATGAGACTGTGAGACCATGGCAGGCACAAAATGGCCTAAGACAGTTAGCAGATCTAAGTCAACCAAAGGTTGAAGCAAGGTTTTCTGAGCAGCCTTCAACTAATGCAATACATAACGTGAACCCTGAACTCAGGTTTCATTTGTAACTATTTAGAACTAAGTGCTGCCTTTTAGTGATTAGGATAAGACTTTTTTATGCCTCTGACAAGGCTAAGGATGATTTTTAAAAGTCAAAAACACAGCCTGTGGCCAGTTGTGAGATTACTGCAGGTGTGAGATGCGTGTGAGTTCAGGTGTGAGAGGAGGGAGACTTGGACCAAGGCGATGGCAGTCTAAGTGTCCGGGGCTCTAGAGGGTTTCTTTTCTCTGCAGTTAAAGAATTAAAAGTGAGGAAACTCACAGTTGGGGGTGGGGTGGAGGCTTGAACATGGGAAACAACCAGTTGGGAGAGACAGGCTCTTCTCAGAGGCAAGAAAATGTACACACAGCATGGCACATAGAGAAAGACCCCCTGCAGCACAGATGGAAGACTCCAGAAGCCTATGTCAGCCTCTCCTCGAGGGCCAGGGGCTTAAGGGTCTTTGACGGTTTTCTTACCACAGTTTGAACAAAGACAAGGCGGCAGGTAGGTCCACTCATCTGGGGTTAAAACATTCTGGTCTGGCCAGGCAGTGGTGGCACACACCTTTAATCCCAGCACTCAGGAGGCAGAGACAGACAGATCTCTGTGAGTTCAAGACCAGCCAGCCTGGTCTATAAAGCAAAGTTCCAGGATAGGTTACAAAGCTACACAGAGAAACCCGGTCTCGGAAAAACAGAAACAATAACAACAAAACAACAACAACAACAAAAACCTATCCTGGTCTGGCCTTTAACTGTCCACGGGCAGGGGGTCACTACTGGTAAGAGAAAAGAACCCACTAGGCCTTTGTTTTAAATGGACAGACTTTTGTCTCAGGTGGGTGAAGACGACAGCCACCTTGGAAGTTCATCATCTCTATTATCTATTCATGGCCAGTTTCCCTGTCTGTCTTCCTGGCTATCTCTCAGCAGGGCACAGATATCCCTGTGCACTGCTGATGGCTTGACAGGAAGCCTCTTGATCCTCCTCAGTTTCCGCCAGAGGCGGAGTCCTTCCCTTCACCACCAAAGAGGCAGGACCAGAGACGGAAGTAGACATTAAGGACTTACTAAGTTCCTAGAGTGTGTTAATGTCAGAAGCATCCAGTAATAATGATCTCATATTTTATTTATTATAAGACCATCAAACGATAAGGCTAGTAGAGAAACATGTAGAATGCATTTGAGACTTTGAGGTGGGGCACTTTGTTAATTGTATTCAAAAACTACAAGCCACAAAATCAAAGCTTGAAGATTTGGCTGCACCAAATATTAAGACGGTGAATGAAGACCCTCATGAAATGAGGCAGGCAGAGGACAGCTGGAAAGGAGTATTATTTCCACTGTCTCAGCCCAATGAGGAGCTGAGACCTGGCTTGCAGAGGAAAGGGACCTCTTGTAAATCAGACAAGGCACACAACAGAAACGCTGCTGCTGCTAGTTAAAGGTAGCCAGCCGGTTCCCAGAAGCAGAAACAGAAATGCCTAACAGTGAAGAGAAGCTGGGAGTTGGCAGTAACCGAGGAAAGAGGTTAAAGGTGTCCAAGGTACCACCTAATGCCCACTGATTTATAAAGGCTGGGAGCTGGACAGTCTTGAAAGTCTTGGAAAGTGTGTGAAAAGCCAGACTCCCTGTTCGCTGGTGGTAGGAGTGTGCATGTGTGCAGCTATCCTAGAGAGCTCCCTGCTCGCCTAAAATGTGAGTAAACCCATGACTCAGAAATCCCCCTCTGCACAGGGCCATGAGGAGGCAGGCCAAAATATGTCAGTCACAGGGCCGTCCGTGGGGGAGGGGAGCAGTCTGGTGGCATCACTTGGAGTTGAATAGGATAATGATCCATAGGTGATATGGGAACTTATACACCAGTTAGAAGACATGAGCCAGACAAGCGTAAGAGAACACAGAAAGGACTTAAAACAGCACTTCACACACACACACACACACACACACACACACACACAGAGAGAGAGAGAGAGAGAGAGAGAGAGAGAGAGAGAGAGAGTCTAGAGAGAGAGAGAGAGAATGAGAGAAGAAACGGGGCCAGGTGTGGTGGCTCAATTCTGGAATCTCAGCACTCCCGAAGGATGAGGCAGGGGGAATCACTATAAATTCTGAGGTCAGCATGGACTTCTTAGTTTCAAGCCAGACTGGCTTCAGAGTAGTTTTAGTATCTCAAATAAATAAATACATAAATAAACAAAAAGATGAATAAATAAAAAATAGAATGAGAGCCACTGAGGGGTATAAAATTTTAATATCTACATTCATAAAACATTATACATTTTTTTAAGAAATAAAAACTCGGGGAGCATAGTAGGGCAATAGTTCAGTAAGTAAAACACTTAGCATGTGAACAAGAGGACGTCGGACCTGAATTCATTCCCCAGAACCACCCGTGCTCAAAGCAGGGCAAGGCAGTGCACCTGAAAATTCCAACACTGGGTAGTTAGCAAGCAAGGCATTCCCCGGGATTCAGCAGTCAGCTAGCTTGGCCTATTAGGTGAGTTCCAGGTCCCAAAAGAGAGACCGTGCCCCCAAAACAAGAAGGGCCCCTCAGGTTGTCCTCAGACCTCCATATGTATATATATACATATGTGCACATGTACACATAAACACAAATTCAGGGAAACATTCCATACTTGAGTGTATTTAAATACATGAGAATGCAGCCATTGACGTACTGTTCACTAATGCTGATGATGAAGGAGGAAAATAAGACAGGGAAAGGCCCAGGCAAGGAAGGTCACGTGCAGTGATCCCCAGAGTGGAATTAAGTCTTCTTTGCACCCAAGAGTCCAAAATAGCTGGAGGATCAGAGGTCTACCAGACCGTATCTCTCTTGAAGTTTATTCATCCTGTGGGCGAGATGTGGCGGCTACTTTTTGAGGCAATCTCTGTAGCTAGCTGTGAGAGTAGGAACCAAGGCTCATTTAAGGCTAGTCCTTCTAAGTTTCAGTCACTTAAGCAAAGGACACACCCACAGTGCGACTAGAGGATCAAATGGGTACTCTTGTAAACCAACCGCGTTTATTAAACAAGAAATGCACTGAGACCTGAAAGAGTTGGGGGAGGGGTACGACTGGGAACGGGGGCTGCGGGGTGGGGAGGGGGCACACGCAACTGTGCAGGTTCATGTCATCAACAAGCCTAATTTGGCTATTTCCATCAAGCAGAAACACAAGTTATTAGCCGGGCAGTAGTGGCACACGCCTTTAATCCCAGCACTCAGGGAAGCAGAGGCAGGTGGATCTCTGTGAGTTCGAGGCCAACCTGGTCTACAATGTAAATTCTAGGACAGCCAGAGATGCACAGAGAAACCCTCTCGAAAAACCAAACCAAACAAAACAAACAAAAAAAAAAAAAAAAAAGAAAACCCCACAAGTTATTTAAGATAATAATATTAACCATGGGGAAAAAAAAAGAATACAGAAGACAAGTGGGTAACTCAGATGTGTTATTTGGTATTGCCAGGCAACAGAAAGTGCCCGGGAGAGTACATATGGTCTCAAGGTTGGTTTCTTTTCTTTTAAGTGAACAGATTTAGGATCTGTTTGTTTCAAGTTGCTCTCAGCCAAACAAGAAGCACAAATGTCTGTTTGATTCCACAACTCTTCTTTTTTGAGGCTGCCAGGCCTGTCCTCTTGCAGCAAAGGAGGTTGTGAGCAAAGGCTTGTTTGTCTGAAGGCCTGTCTGACCCCTGTCTCACCGAGCCAGGGTACAGCCTCACCTCCTGGCTGCCGGAAGTCACAGTCACGTGAGGGTTGTTTTTCTCAGCAGTAGGACGACAGCAGCCTCACCTCAAGGACTGCAAACAGGAAGCGGTGGTTTTAAAAGGAAGTCTAAGAGGCGGGGTTGGGGAGTGAGGGTGGAGCCTTATTCTTGGGAGTTCTCTTATCTCTGCTTCCTCTGCGCTTCCTTTTGTAGTTAAAACCCCTTTCTTTGCACATTCAAGAGAATGGTTTTATAAACGGTACCCAGGGTACTTAGATGTTTGAGACTGTTTTGCTATAGTGAACTCACCTAAAGATTTAGGTGATATTTAGAAGAATATCAATAAAAAAATTAAAAACCACACCCAATTTAATTATGGAGAACTAACTTCAAATGTATATAAACTTCAAAAAAGCCAAGTGTGGCGGTGCTTGCCTGTATTCCCAGAACTCTAGAAGTTGAGGGCAGGAGTTTGGCGAGTTTGAGGCCAGCCCAATAATGAGGCCCGTCTCAAACACAAAATAAAAATATATAAACTTTGAAGTTTGTGTCTTCCTAAAAGCATATGAAGACACACTGGTAATCAGAAACTATCACAGAATTTTGATTTTGGGGTTTTGAAAGTCTTAGAATTTCATAAGAGAAAAAAACCAGGCGATTACTGCACGTTCTCCAAGCTGTTCGAGTGTGCAGCATCCGCTAGAACCGTGAGGGCTTCTGCCCAAGGGTGAGTTCTTGAAAGACAAGACCTG
The DNA here is from genome assembly GCA_004026605.1 of Ondatra zibethicus. Classification (NCBI taxonomy): domain Eukaryota; kingdom Metazoa; phylum Chordata; class Mammalia; order Rodentia; family Cricetidae; genus Ondatra; species Ondatra zibethicus. Next base: position 9,008 of record PVIU01005482.1, on the reverse strand, counting down.
TGCCACAGCTCAGAGGCGCCCCTCCTCGTCTCCATGCCAGGCTTATTTGTGTTTAGAGACTGCATCATGCTAACTGATGTGTGACTCATAGACTTTCTCGTCTTTTATCTTTGAAGTATATGACATAACACAGGGCCACGGGCACAAAACAACAGAGTTCACATCTGAGTTCCAAGACACTGCTCGGTGTCCCACCGTGTGTGTGTGGTGTGCGCATGTGCTTATATGTGTGGGGTGTGTGTGTATGTGTGTGGTGTGCGCATGTGTGGTGTGTGTGTATGTGTGTGGTATGTGCGTGTGTATGTGCTGTGTGTGTGTGGTATGTGGGGGAATCTCTTCCTCAGTAGCTTCTCCGCCTTCACTTTTGATCTGAGTATTCACTGGACCATTGCTATGTCTACACTAGCTGGTCAGAGAGCCACAGGTGTGCACCACCACTCCGGGAATTTTTGTGTGTGTGTGGAGTGTTGGGGATCAGAACTTGGGTCCTCACACTTGTGTAGTGACCACTTTAGCCAGCCTTGATTAATGTCCCTTTTAAACCTTACAGTTAAATTCTATAGCTCCTTGCAGTTGGCTAAAGTATTTAGTACTCTTTAAAGTCATTTTTGAGATTAGTATTAAAGCATTTACTCTGTTGTTGAAAGTCCAATGATAAACAACAATTCACAATTTTTATGATGATACAATGTCTGGCTTTGAGGTTTTTTTTTATTATTCTTTTAAATGTTTCAAAACAAAAACTAACAAGCAAATGGTCTCATGATTTTACTTCCTAGAGAGAGAGAAAATAAAGACATTTTCCACATATACTTTGTCTTCATTTTCTTCTTAAGAATATTTTACTTTGGAAGTTTCACCCCAGCAGACTTGTTTCTCCAAAGGTGAGCTTCTGAGAAGCCAACTTCCCCTAAGCAGTGAAGACAGCCATCTGCTATGGGGACAGGAAGTGGTTCACAACCTGACTAGGAGGAAATCATCGCTACGCTACAATATTGGTAGCAAAGCTCCAGCCAGGGACGTTGAGTACGTCTCAGAAAACCCGAGAGCTGGGCCTGCCACAGAGAAGGGGGCTTAAAAAGCAAAGTTCTCGCACATGCGCAGGCTGGACCTTCTCGCTACTAGAACCCAGAACAATGTAGGTTTGTATTTCATCTGTTCCTTGTAAACCAAGTAACCATGGCTACATCACCAAAGCCCTTCTCTGCCACAGTTTCTTCGTCTTTTAAATGGAGAGATAAGAATAGTGACATTCTTGATGGTTCCCCGCGAACACCAGAGAGCCGCGGCGATAGAGCTGAGTTCCGGGCTTGCAGCAGAAGGCCTATGTCTGGTCTGCAGTGTTGCTGTGATGTAGGCTGGTGTGAGGATGGCGAAAAGCCATATTTGAATCTCCTGCCATGCGCAGGAGTTTTTCCTACAGTAATCAGTACTGCCTGGAGGGGCTGTTCTAAACAACTTTGTCTTTTAGCTCAACACTTCCTGGTCTTCAAGCCTAGGCCGTTGCTATTCAGTAGAACTTGTTTTGATGACAGAACTGGTCATCCATGCTGTGACTACAGAACTTTTGAAATGTGGCTAGCGTAACTGAGGAACCAACCAAAGTTTTAGTTTTAATTTTCTTTAATTCATACTAATTTCATTAATCTGCACCAGCCCCCAGCTTAGTTCCTTTTCTGCTCGAATCACATTTCTTTTAGGTACAGTGGATTCATCTCTAGGGACTACAGGGACATTCGTGTATATATGTCTCCTCATGCACAGTGTTTCAAATAGCATCCTTTTCTACATAGCATTTTTTTTCTTTTAATTATGTATATGTGTGTTTGTCTCCATTGGGGCATGTGCATATGAGTGCACTTGCCATGAAAGCAGAACAGGGCAAGGAACCCTGGAGTTACAGGCAGTTGTGAGCCAACTGACCTGGGTGCTGAGAACAAACCCTCATGTACTCTGAACATAGTCATCTCTCTAGCTCCATAGCATTCTCTCTCTCTCTCTCTCTCTCTCTCTCTCTCTCTCTCCTTTTTCTTTTCTCTCTTTCTTTTTGGTTTTGGTTTTTCAAGACAAGGTTTCTCTATCTCTACGTAGACCAGGCTGGCCTCGAACTCATACAGACCTAATGCCTCTGCCTTCACAGTGTGGGGATTAAGGGCGTGCACTGCCACTACCACATGGCACTTTTTCTTTTTGGATAAACAGAAAACTCACTACTTTTCTTGTTGTTGCAACAAAATTCATGACACAAGCACCTTGAGAGTCTGGGCTCTCAGTTGAAGATATATACCGTCCATCAGCGCAGGAGTCACAGTGTATCCAGAGCTGGTAAGAGAGAGAGTTTTGCTGGCCATCAGCCTGCTTTCTCCTGTTTAAGAAATCTTGTATGCAAACCCACGTCATGGTGCCACCCATGAAGGGTTGGAGGGTCTTCCCACTCAAAGTAAAGGACACTAGAAAATCTCCCACAGACACACCCAGAAGTTTCTCTCCTAGGTGTTCTGGATCCTCTCATGTTGACAATAGTAACCATCACAAATTAAGCACAATCTTACCAGTAGAAAAATAGCATACGGATTTCCAGTGCCAAGATTCTACAAGTCTGACTTTCCACTAAGAACTTTGCAAATTTGGGTCCAAATCACCCAATGTATTTTCTAACTTGGCAGAGTATCTTAAAAAGCTGTCTGTAGATTTGGAGTGAAAAAGGGGGTGCTTCTGCTTATCAAATGCCTCTCCAGCACACAGCCAGTGATTCATGTTCTAGTGATGTCTCTGGGGGCAACTCTGTGTTGTCCTGTGGACTCCTGCTCCTGAACCTCATGCTGACACACCATACTTGTTAGTGTCTGAACTTTGCCAGAGTCTCCTAGGGCAGCCACCATCTCCATAGAGACTGCAGCTCTGGGGCCATCCCCAGAAGATGCCCACACCCACCATGCCAGAATTCAGGCTCCTGCTCCCCTTCCTTCTGTTAATAGATTCATTGCTTCAAGTCCCAATGTTTGTATTAGAAAACAAACACAAAACTGAACTATTGAAACCAAAGCCAATTTTGCATTAGCCCTTCCTCTCTCTCAAGGAAAGGCTGCCACCTGCTGTAACACATTAGCACTGGATTTTCCCAGCGAGGTCACTGAACATCCACTTCTTCCATTCAAAATTCATGCATGCACAACCCCACTGCCTTCTGTTCTCTGGGCCAGGCGTGGAAACAGGAATGCAAGTTAGGAGGCACTGAGTGGAGTTAAAAGGGAAGCCACCCATATGAATGGTACCCACGAGAAATTGGCATCTCCAGAACACCGAATCAAGAGCATCCCTTCTTTACAGTGTAGCTCATATTAGGGCATAGTCATCTTAGGCAGATATTCATGGCCCTCTACTTCCTGAGACTTTCTAGTTCTGTGTGTCTTTACTCTCCACAGCCCCGGCAAGGTTTTGATGTGTGAGGAGACTGAAGGAGAATAAAGGTTGATAACTAGAGGGGAGAGCATCTCTAAGTCCTGCCCCCGACTTCCTACAGAAATATCAGGCTGCCCCTAGGAGGCCAGACCTAACATAGCGTCTATCCGTTACATAAATACTTTGTTTGTAGCCAGTGTTCCTTGTGGGGTCAGTATGTCCAAAAGAAGGATGTTAGCATGGCTGAGAAAAGCAAAAGTGAAGGAGTTGGGGACATGCCACCCCCAAATATGCTGCTTGGATGTATTGATGATCTTAAGTGAAATTGTCTGAAAATCAGCCAATGCAGGGAAAGGCTTTCTCTGAACTTCCGTATTTGCCCAAAGACAAGTTTTCTAAAAGGAACTCAGAGGTGGTAAGTCCCTCCCTAGAAGTCTCAGCAGCTGGGAAAGACTGATTCTGGTCATAGAGGAAGACAAGATACGTTACCACACCCTCACACAGGTTGTCACGGGCCACTGTCCTTCGCTGCTCTCGTAAGGGTTTCTTTATCTCTCCCACACATCACATACTCTGTGCTAACTCATCCATCTTCCTCCTCTCTTCCTCATGAAGCTGGAGTGTGAGCGGTTTCCTCTCATTGGCTATCCGCTGCGTTTTCTTCTCATCTGACAACCGTCTGCAGGCAGAGCACTTGAGTGGCTTTTCTCCCGTTCTCTGCCTACAGTTAACCACGCAGACCCAGCTGTTTTCAGAGACCAACACAGTCTCTCCAGAGGCTGCCAGATGCTATGTGGGTATCTGAGAAAAGGGTCATGCATGTTGTCACCCCAAACTTGGAGAGACTAAAACCAGACAGCAAGGCATTTTTTAAAAAAGCTTGGTACGTAGAGGGAAGTTCTCCTTACGGAAGTCAGGATGGGGTGCTGGCCTCCCTCATCGTGGTCTCCAGAATCCCTTGCCCCCTTCTTCACTCTCCACCTCCATCCTGGGTCAGTTCATCACCAGTCGGTGCCATGGCCTCCTCTCACACAACAGACGTAAAGAACAGGTGCATCTCTGAAAGATCTCGTCCAGGTCGTTTCCCACTCCAGCCCCTTCCCTCCCAACTTAGCAACAGTTCTAGGAACTTGGCAAACTTAGGAATGACTCAGTGATTTCAGTGTTGAGTAGATTCAAATACGAGTGAAGTGGTGTTTACAAACTTCCAAAAAATTTACAATTAAAAAAAATAGGGACAAATAGCAATAACTTCAAAACAAAAAATAGCTTTATAAAGGAAGCCATAAAGCGAGAGAAATGGTCTTCAAATAGCAAACGGTCAGCCCTGAAAACACACATATATGTAACACGATACAGACTGAGCAGACTATATTCAGGGATGTATACGTAGCTGGCTGCGGTGATGCACACCTTTAATCACAGCACTCAGAGGCAGAGGCAGGTGGATCTCTATGAGTTCAAGGCCTACCTGCTCTACAGAGTGAGTTTGGGATAGCCAGGACTATAGAGAGAGACCCTGTCTCAAAACAAACAAACAAAGCAACCAGTCACCCCAACCAAATGAAAACAACAGAAAGGGAATATATGTGAAAAGGAGGCCATGCATTTGAAAGAGAGCAAGGAGGGGTGCATGGGAGGGTTTGGAGGAGGAATGGGAAGGGGAAAATGATGTAATGAAATTATAATATCAAAAACAAAAGAAAGGGCTTTTATTGTTGTTCTCTTAAGATTTTTTATTTGATGTGCGTTGGTGTTTTGTCTTCATATATGTCTGTGTGAGAGTGTCAGACACCCTGGAACTGGAGTTACAGAGAGGTATAAGCTGCCATGTGGGTGCTGGGACTCTTACCCAGGTCCTCTGGAAGAGCAGCCAGTGCTCTGAATTGCTGGCTCCCCAATACATATATATTTTAAAATGCCCTGCTGCCTGATTTTAATCTTTCTGGGTTTGGGGCAACATGGCTGACATTTTATTCCGGATAGCACCTGGCAGCCTCTGGAGGAAACTGTGAGTTTCATCTCTGAAAACAGCTCCAAACTGCTATCCCCCAGCCTCCACTTGCAGGTGCAGAGACAAGAAGTAAAGTGAATCACACAGCAGAGGACAAGAAGGGCTGAGGTTAAGGAAGGCTTTTAGGAAGTTGCATCTGTAACAAGGAAACAAAGTGAACCCTCATAGGGTCTGGCCCTACAGTACGTGTGTGTGTGTGTGTGTGTCAGTTGTTTGTTTCTGAGACAGGGTCTAGTTGTGTAGTGCAGGCTAACCTCAACCTCTGAATCCTCTTGCCTCTGCCCTCTGTCCTCTTGCTGCTGGGATTGCAGACATGTACCATCATGCCCATCCATCGACATTTTATTGATCAAAATATTATGTAGTAACACTGAATATTTATAATTCCATCTTCTATTTCATTTTCTGCCTCTGTGATTTTCTACTGTATTTGTTTTACACACGATGTTATGATCCACTCAGCATTGCTAATGCCTTGAACTGTGTTTTCATTATGTCAAAACTTGCCCTGCTGATAAAGATTTGGTTTCTTAGCTGCTCATCTTAGTTAATAGTTAGTAGACATCTTTGTAGCAAGTACCTTTTCCCTTCAGTAATTTATTATCCATTCCAGTGAGGCACCCATGGTTACTTTTAACAAATGTTCTACAAAACAACTAAGTTATTTGTAATCAGTTATCATGAATAACAATATGGGTCAAGCATTAAAACAATTCTGCTTTACATTAAAGCAAGTTGCATATCTCTTGATGCAAATTACTAACTAGCTTTTGAAGGGAATTGTACTTACATACAATGTCAGAAGATAGCATGGCTTTTCCAGGGATAACATGTTCTTACACCTTGTTAATTAACAAGAGCTCACCTGTGACAATGTTGGAAAGAACGGCCATGGAACGTCTGGGTCATGCTTTCGGTTGTTTTCAGCTTCTACACTTGACCCCTGTTTCAGTTTTCATTTCTTGAAGTCCTCCTTCTACCTCAAGGCAGACTGTGTTGAGATGTGTGGTGGCTACCTTAGTATTTTCGTGTTGTGAAAATTAAGCCATTTTAAATGGCGCTTAAGCAAAAATACAAAATAGGTTTTTGGCATTTTTCTATATGTCTGTCACTATGCTATGCTTCTATTCACCCTATCATCCTTTCCTGGCCCCTCTGCTGGTCTTCTCCTTCCACATAAGTGCTCTTTCATGGTGTGCAAATATGCCATAGCTAGAGCATAGAGAACACCCTGTGTGAATAGACCATTGCTGCCTATGAAAGTGCTGGTGAGTCTCTCTCCCGCTCTCCCTCCCTCCCTCTCTCTCTCTCACACACACCTATTGATATCAGCTCCACATATAATAAAGAACATACAATCAATATTTATCTTCCCCCTCCAATTATCCTTCCTTCCCATCTTAGATCCTTTCCTATTTTCACACCACATACATAATATTATATATATAATCTCTCTCTGTATATATAGTCTAAATTCAGTATATGAAAGAAAGCATAATATTTGTCTGAGTCTAGCTTATTTGGGCTACTGTTTTCCTGCAAATGACATAACTTAATCTTTGTGTCCGTTGTGCGTATGTACCACATTTTCCTTATCCATCCATCTGCTGACAAGCATATCCGGGAGGGGGGTCTGTATCATGGCTATTTGAACGGGGCAGCAGAAGACATGAATATCTGTAATATGATGACTTAGATTCTGTCAGGTAAATACCCAGCAATAGTAAAACTAGACCATCTTGAAATTCTATTTTTAGATTTTTAAGGAAGCTCCGAACTGATTTCCATGGTGACTGCATTACTTTATACTCTCACCAGGAGTAGAACAGGGATCCCTTGACTCCACATCCTCACCAGAGTTTGTTTTCTCTTTCCTTAGTGTGTATACGTGTGAGGCACGTCTGTGAGTGTTCAAATGCACACCTGTGTGTGTGCCTAGGCCTCAGGTTGGCACTAAGAGTCTGCCTCCATCACTCTCTACCTTACTCTTTGAGGCAGGCTCTTTCAATCGACCCCAGAGCTTGTCGGTAACTGGTCTGGCTAGTCAGCTTGCTCTGGTAATCCCGCCTGTCTTTGCCTTCCAAACTCTGGAATTACAGGGGCCCACCAAACCCGCTAAGACAAGTTCTCATTATGTAAGCTTCGCTGGCTAGAACTCACTATCTAGATGGACTAGGCAGCCCGTGAACTCACAGAAATCCACCTGCCTCAGCCTCCAAAGTGCTGTGATTAAAGGTATGCACCACCATGCCCAGCTTCTATTTGTTTTCTTAATGATAGCTCTTCTGAATGGTGAGCTATCTCCTCAATGACATTTTAATTTTCAGTTCCCTAAGGAGGTTGAACAGTTTCAAAAATTTATTGGTTACTTGTATTTCTTTTGAGGAGCTATTTGTTCAAGAAAAAATTTTTTTGAGAATTGTCTGAGAATCCAGATAGTTTTCTTACATTCAATTTTTTGAGTTCTTAAGGACTAAAAAACTTTAATGTATTTCTCAATCATACTGAAATATTAATCAGCAAAGTGACATGACCCACGAGATTTCCTGTGTAAGCTTTAGGAAAACAACTGGGGAGGAAGAAATGAAAAAGAAATCAGACTTAATTATTTTTAATTAATGGCCATTTAGCATTGTTTTTGACATCTCAGTCATTTTATAGTAAACAGTTTTAAAACTTCAGGTAAACGTTGAGTGAGGGTGGAGGACACAAATACTCCAAAGTCATAAGCGAAGTCACAAGGAATGCACCCTAGCCACCTTCTTCCTTCCTTCTGTGAAGTGAAAAGCTGGTGTCGCTGACCCACCGACAGAAGTAGCACTGGCTAATGAGCAATGTGGTCACCAGAAAGGGCTTGAAAAGCCCGCTGTGCCTGGCTTCTACCTCCCTTCTCAAAATACTTGGACCAGTGTATATAGCTTCCCACTGAGAAACGTAATTCTGCCTACATACATAAACAATATAAACCAAAATGCAGCTCCTTGGGTATGGTGGCCCACCCATCCAGAAGGCCAGGGCAGGTGGCCCAGGCTGCTCTATTCAATCAGTTCCAGCTTGGAACAAACCAGCAAGTAAGGAAAACAATGATGTGCCATCCATCTCTCACCCGTCAGACTGATAAAGATAAAAACCAGTAATAGTAGCCAGACAGTGGTGGCACACCCCTTTAATCCCAGCACTCAGGAGGCAAAGGCGGACAGAACTCTGTGAGTTTGGGGCCAGCCTCTCCAAAGAGTGAGTTCCATGACAGCCAGGGCTACACAGAGAAACCCTGTCTTGAGGGCTTGTGTGGAGGTTCTAGCAGGAGCACAGCCTTGACAGATGGGGGAAGGTTTCTGATGCAGTGTGCAGCTCCCAGGGGGATGCAAATGGAGCGGTGGCAAGAAAGGGAACACAGCCTCATCACCCAGATCAGATGAGTCACCCTGGTGACCAATGACAGCAGAAGTCAGCCCGATCACCCTCGTATCCAACACCTACTTTGTTGCACTTTAGGACACACTTATTCTCCTCCATTGTTGGTGGAAGTGTGTTCATATAAAATCATTCCGGGTGCCGGGGGGGGGGGCATTTGAAACATCCAAAGTTTTAT